>JBBMEG010080959.1:0-10537 GCA_037832605.1 Cyclanthera cordifolia
AAAACCCTAGTTCGACGAACTTTTATTTTAAATTCTCTTACCCATAGATTTATGCGAGTTTTTTAGGGTTTTGGTTCTAAAGTGGTTAATTCATGATTTGGTCGTAAGTTCGTTCGAGGTTCGTCCTACCCACTCCTCCAAAACCCTAGTTCAACGAACTCTTTTTAATTCTCTTACGTATAGATTTATGCAAGCTTTTTCGATTTTTGGTTCGAAAGTGGTTAATTCATGATTTGGTATCAAGTTCGTTCGATGTTTCGTCCTACACACTCCTCCCAAACCCTAGTTTGACGATTTTTTATTTTTAATTCTTTTACCCATAGATTTATGCTAGTTTTTTAGTTTTGTTGTTCATTTGTGGTTAATTCGAGATGTGGTCTTAAGTTCGTTCGAGGTTCGTCCTACATATTCCTCCCAAACCCTAGTTCGACGAAATTATATTTTTAATTCTCTTACCCATAGATTTAAGCAAGGTTTTTAGGGTTTTTGTTCAAAAGTGGTTAATTTATGATTTGAACTTAAGTTCGTCCGATGTTTGTTCTATATATTCCTAAAAAACCCTAGTTTGACGAATTTTTATTTTAAATTCTTTTACCCATAAATTTATGCGAGTTTTTTAGGGTTTTGGTTCAAAAGTGGTTAATTCATGATTTGGTCTTAAGTTCGTTCTAGGTTCGTCCTACACACTTCTCCCAAACCCTAGTTCGACGAAATTATATTTATAATTCACTCACCCATAGATTAAAGCAAGGTTTTTAGGGTTTTTGTTCAAAAGTGGTTAATTTATGATTTGAACTTAAGTTCGTCCGATGTTTGTTTTATATATTCCTAAAAAACCCTAGTTTGACGAATTTTTATTTTTAATTCTCTTAACCATAGATTTATGCGAGTTTTTTAGGGTTTTGGTTCAAAAGTGGTTAATTCATGATTTGAACTTAAGTTCGTCTGATGTTTGTCCTCAACATTTCTACAAGACCCTAGTTCGACAAACTTTTATTTTAAATTCTCTTACCCATAGATTTATTATAGTTTTTTTGGGTTTTTGTTAAAAAGTGGTTAATTCATGATTTGAACTTAAGTTCGTCCGATGTTTGTCCTACACACTCCTCCCAAACCCTAGTTGTCGATCTTTTATTTTTAATTCTCTTACCCATATATTTATGCGAGTATTTTAGGTTTTTGTTTCAAAAGTGGTTAGTTCATGATTTGGTCTTAAGTTCGTTCGATGTTCGTCCTACACACTTCTCCAAAACCCTAGATCGACGAAATTATATTTTTAATTCTCTTACCCATAGATTTATGCATGTTTTTTAGGGTGTTTGTTTAAAATTCGTTAATTCATGATTTAAACTTAAGTTCGTCCGATGTTTGTCCTACACAAACCATTCAAACCATTGTTTGTCTGATGTTTGTCCTACACACTCCTCCAAAACCCTAGTTCGACGAACTTATAGTTTTCAATTCTTTTACCCATAGATTTATGTCAGTTTCATGGTTTTTGGTTCCAAAGTGGTTAATTCATGATTTGGTCTTAAGTTCGTTCAATGATTGTTCTACACACTCCTTCAAAACCCTAGTTCGACGAATTTTTATTTTTAATTCTCTTACCCATAGATTTATGCATTATTTTTAGGCTTTTTGTTCAAAAGTGGTTAATTCATGATTTAAACTTAAGTTCGTCCGATGTTTGTCCTAAACATTTCTACAAAACCCTAGTTCGACAAACTTTTATTTTAAATTCTTTTACCCATAGATTTATGGGAGTTTTTTTGGGTTTTCGTACAAAAGTGGTTAATTCATGATTTGAACTTAAGTTCGTCCATTGTTTGTCCTACACACTCCTCCCAAACCCTCGTTGTTGATCTTTTATTTTTAATTCTCTTACCCATAGATTTATGCGAGTATTTTAGGTCTTTGTTTCAAAAGTGGTTAGTTCATAATTTGGTCTTAAGTTCGTTCGAAGTTCGTCCTATACAAACTATTCAAACCATAGTTCGTCTTATGTTTGTCCTACACGCTCCTCCAAAACCCTAGTTCGACAAACTTTTATTTTTAATTCTCTTACCCTTAGATTTATGCGAGTTTATTAGGTTTTTGGTTCAAAAGTGGTTTATTCATGATTTGGTCTTAAGTTCGTCCAATGTCTATCCTACACATTCCTACAAAACCCTAGTTCGAAAAACGTTTATTTTGAATTCTCTTCCCCATAGATTTATGCTAGTTTTTTAAGTTTTGGTTTAAAAGTCGTTAATTCATGATTTGTTCTTAAGTTTGTTCAAAGTTCATCCTATACAAACCATTCAAACCATAGTTCGTCTGATGTTTGTCCTACACACTCCTCCAAAACCCTAGTTCGACGAACTTTTAGTTTTTAATTCTCTTACTCATAGATTTATGTGAGTTTCTTTGGGTTTTTGGTTCAAAAGTGGTTAATTCATGATTTGGTCTTAAGTTCGTTCGATGTTCGTCCTACACACTCCTTCCAAACCCTAATTCTACGAACTTTTATTTTTAATTCTCTTACACATAGATTTATGCAAGTTTTTTACGGTTTTTGTTCAAAAGTGGTTAATTCATGATTTGAACTTAAGTTCGTCCGATGTTTGTTCTACACACTCCTCCCAAAGCCTAGTTCGTCGAACTTTTATTTTTAACTCTCTTACCCATAGATTTATGCGAGTTTTTTAGGTTTTTGGTTCAAAAGTGGCTAATTCATGATTTTGTCTTAAGTTCGTTCGAGGTTCGTCCTACAAACTCCTCCCAAACCCTAGTTTGATGAAATTATATTTTTAATTCTCTTATCCATAGATTTATGCAAGTTTTTTAGGGTTTTTGTTCAAAAGTGGTTAATTTATGATTTGAACTTAAGTTTGTCCGATGTTTGTCCTACATATTCCTAGAAAACCTTAGTTCTAAAAACTTTTATTTTAAACTCTCGTACCCATAGCGTTTTTTCAAGTTTTTTAGGGTTTTGGTTCAAAAGTAGTTAATTCATAATTTGAACTTAAGTTCGTCCGATGTTTGTTCTACACATTCCTCCAAAACCCTAGTTCGACGAGCTTTTATTTTTTAATTATCTTACCTATAGATTTATGCGAGTTTTTTAGGGTTTTTATTCAAAAGTGGTTAATTCATGATTTGAACTTAAGTTCGTGCGATGTTTGTCGTACACACTCCTTCCAAACCTTAGTTCGACAAACTTTTATTTTTAATTCTCTTACCCATAGATTTATGCGAGTTTTTTACGCTTTTGGTTTAAAAGTCGTTAATTCATGATTTGGTCTTACGTTTGTTTGAAGTTCGTCCTATACAAACCATTTAAACCATAGTTCATCTGATGTTTGTCCTACACACTCCTCCAAAACCCTAGTTCGACGAACTTTTCTTTTTAATTCTCTTCCCCATAGATTTATGCTAGTTTTTTCGGTTTTTGGTTCAAAAGTGGTAAATTCATGCGTCCTACACACTCCTCCCAAACCATAGTTCGACGAATTTTTATTTTTAATTCTCTTACCCATAGATTTATGCGAGTTTCTTAGGGTTTTTGATTCAAAAGTGGTTAATTCATGATTTGGTCTTAAGTTCGTCTGATGTTCGTCCTACACACTCCTTCCAAACCCGAATTCAATGAAATTTTATTTTTAAGTCTCTTACTATAGATTTATGCAAGTTTTTTAATGTTTTTGTTCAAAAGTGGTCATTCATGATTTGAACATAAGTTCGTTCGATGTTTGTCCTACATATTACTACAAAACCCTATTTCGACCAACTTTTATTTTTAATTCTCTTCCCCATAGATTTATGCGAGTTTTTTAGGTTTTGGGTTCAAAAGTGGTTAGTTCATGATTTGGTCTTAAGTTCGTTCGATGTTAGTCCTACACACTACTCTAAAACCCTATTTCGACGAAATTTTATTTTTAGTTCTCTTGCCCAGAGATTTATGCAAGTTTTTTTGGGTTTTTGTTCAAAAGTGGTTAATTCATGATTTGATCTTAAGTTCGTCCGATGTTGTCCTACATATTCCTACAAGACCCTAGTTCGACGAACTTTTATTTTTAAATCTCTTACCCATAGATTTATGCAAGTTTTTTAGCTTTTTGGTTCAAAAGTGGTTAATTCATGATTTGGTCTTAAGTTCGTTCGAGGTTCGTCCAACACACTCCTCCCAAACACTACATCAAAGAATTTATATTTTTAATTGTCCTACCCATAGATTTATGCGAGATTTTTAGGATTTTTCTTCAAAAGTGGTTAATTCATGATTTGAACTTAAGTTCGTCCAATGTTTGTTCTATATATTCCTACAAAATCCTAGTTCGAAGAACTTTTATTTTAAATTCTCTTACCCATAGAGTTATGCGAGTTCTTTTTGGGTTTTGGTTTAAAAGTGGTTAATTTATGATTTGAACTTAAGTTCGTCTGATGTTTGTCCTACATATTCTTACCAAACCTTAGTTCGACGAACTTTTATTTTTAATTCTCTTACCCATAGATTTATGCGAGTTTTTTACGCTTTTGGTTTAAAAGTCGTTAATTCATGATTTGGTCTTACGTTTGTTTGAAGTTCGTCCTATACAAACCATTTAAACCATAGTTCATCTGATGTTTGTCCTACACACTCCTCCAAAACCCTAGTTCGACGAACTTTTCTTTTTAATTCTCTTCCCCATAGATTTATGCTAGTTTTTTCGGTTTTTGGTTCAAAAGTGGTAAATTCATGCGTCCTACACACTCCTCCCAAACCATAGTTCGACGAATTTTTATTTTTAATTCTCTTACCCATAGATTTATGCGAGTTTCTTAGGGTTTTTGATTCAAAAGTGGTTAATTCATGATTTGGTCTTAAGTTCGTCTGATGTTCGTCCTACACACTCCTTCCAAACCCGAATTCAATGAAATTTTATTTTTAAGTCTCTTACTATAGATTTATGCAAGTTTTTTAATGTTTTTGTTCAAAAGTGGTCATTCATGATTTGAACATAAGTTCGTTCGATGTTTGTCCTACATATTACTACAAAACCCTATTTCGACCAACTTTTATTTTTAATTCTCTTCCCCATAGATTTATGCGAGTTTTTTAGGTTTTGGGTTCAAAAGTGGTTAGTTCATGATTTGGTCTTAAGTTCGTTCGATGTTAGTCCTACACACTACTCTAAAACCCTATTTCGACGAAATTTTATTTTTAGTTCTCTTGCCCAGAGATTTATGCAAGTTTTTTTGGGTTTTTGTTCAAAAGTGGTTAATTCATGATTTGATCTTAAGTTCGTCCGATGTTGTCCTACATATTCCTACAAGACCCTAGTTCGACGAACTTTTATTTTTAAATCTCTTACCCATAGATTTATGCAAGTTTTTTAGCTTTTTGGTTCAAAAGTGGTTAATTCATGATTTGGTCTTAAGTTCGTTCGAGGTTCGTCCAACACACTCCTCCCAAACACTACATCAAAGAATTTATATTTTTAATTGTCCTACCCATAGATTTATGCGAGATTTTTAGGATTTTTCTTCAAAAGTGGTTAATTCATGATTTGAACTTAAGTTCGTCCAATGTTTGTTCTATATATTCCTACAAAATCCTAGTTCGAAGAACTTTTATTTTAAATTCTCTTACCCATAGAGTTATGCGAGTTCTTTTTGGGTTTTGGTTTAAAAGTGGTTAATTTATGATTTGAACTTAAGTTCGTCTGATGTTTGTCCTACATATTCTTACCAAACCTTAGTTCGACGAACTTTTATTTTTAATTCTCTTCCCCATGGATTTATGCAAGTTTTTTAGGGTTTTTGTTCAAAAGTGGTTAATTCATGATTTGAACTTAAGTCTGTCCGATGTTTGTCCTACACACTCCTCCGAAACCCTAGTTTGAGGAACTTTTACTTTAAATTCTCTTACCCATAGATTTATGCGTGTTTTTTAAGTTTTGGGTTCAAAAGTGTTTAATTCATGATTTGGTTTTAAGTTCGTTCGAGATTCGTCCTACATACTTCTCTTAAACCCTGGTTCGATGAAATTTTATTTTTAATTCTCTTACTCATTGATTTATGAAAGTTTTTTAGGGTTTTTGTTCAAAAGTGGTTAATTCATGATTTAAACTTAAGTTCGTCCGATGTTTGTCATATACACTCCTCCGAAACCCTAGTTCGACGAACTTTTATTTTAAATTCTCTTACCCATAGATTATTGCGAGTTTTTTAGGTTGTTGGTTCAAAACTGGTTAATTGAATATTTGGTCATAAGTTCGTTCGAGGTTCGTCCTACACACTCCTCCTAAACCCTAGTTTAATGAAATTTTATTTTTAATTCTCTTACCCATAAAATATGCTAGTTTTTTAGGGTTTTTGTTCAAAAGTGGTTAATTCATGATTTGAACTTAAGTTCATCCGATGTTTGTCCTACACACTCCTCCCAAACCCTAGTTCGACGAATTTTTATTTTAAATTCTCTGACATATAGATTTATGAGAGTTTTTTAGGTTTTTGGTTCAAAAGTGGTTAATTCATGATTTGAACTTAAGTTCTTCCAATGTTTGTTCTATATATTCCTACAAAACCCTAGTTCGACGAACTTTTATTTTAAAATCACTTACCCATAGAGTTATGCGAGTTTTTTCGGGTTTTGGTTTAAAAGTGGTTAATTCATGATTTGAACTTAAGTTCGTCCGATGTTTGTACTACATATTCTTACAAAACCTTAGTTCGACGAACTTTTATTTTTAATTCTCTTCCCCCTAGATTTATACGAGTTTTTTAGATTTTGTTTCAAAAGGGCTTAGTTCATGATTTGGTCTTAAGTTCGTTCGATGTTCGTCCTACACACTCCTCCCAAACCGTAGTTCGACGAAATTTTATTTTTAATTCTCTTACCGATAGATTTATGCAAGTTTTTGGGGTTTTGTTCAAAAGTGGTTAATTCATGATTTGAACTTAAGTCCGTCTGATGTTTGTCCTACACACTCCTCTGAAACCCTTGTTCGAGGAACTTTTATTTTAAATTCTCTTACCCATATATTTATGCGAGTTTTTTCGGTTTTTGGTTCAAAAGAGGTGAATTCGTGATTTGGTTTTAAGTTCGTTCGAGATTCGTCCTACACACTTCTCCTAAACCCTAGTTCGATGAAATTTTATTTTTAATTCTCTTACCCATTGATTTATCAAAGTTTTTTAGGGTTTTTGTTCAAAAGTGGTTAATTCATGATTTGAACATAAGTTCGTCCGATGTTTGTCATATACACTCCTCCGAAACCCTAGTTCGACGAACTTTTATTTTAAATTCTCTTACCCATAGATTATTGCGAGTTTTTTAGGTTTTTGGTTCAAAAGTGGTTAATTCATGATTTGGTCTTAAGTTCGTTCGAGGTTTGTCCTACACACTCCTCCTAAACCCTAGTTCGATGAAATTTTATTTTTAATTCTCTTACCCATAGATTTATGCGAGTTTTTTAAGGTTTTCGTTCAAAAGTGGTTAATTCATGATTTGAACTTAAGTTCGTCTGATGTTTGTCCTACACACTCCTCCCAAACCCTAGTTCGATGAAATTTATTTTTAATTCTCTTACCCATAGATATATGCGAGTTTTTTAGGGTTTTTGTTCAAAAGTGGTTAATTCATGATTTGGTCTTAAGTTCGTTCGAAGTTTGTTCTATATATTTCTAAAAACCCTAGTTCGACGAACTTTTATTTTAAATTCTCTTACCCATTGATTTATGCGAGTTTTTTAGGGTTTTGGTTTAAAAGTGGTTAGTTCATGATTTGGCCTTAAGTTCGTTCGAAGTTCGTCCTACACACTTCTTCCAAACCCTAGTTCAACGAAATTTTATTTTTAAGTCTCTTACGATAGATTTATGCAAGTTTTTTATGGCTTTTTATGCAAGTTTTTTATGGCTTTTCTTCAAAAAGGTTAATTCATGAGTTGAATTTAAGTTCGTCTGATGTTTGTCCTACATATTCCTACAAAACCCTAGTTCGACGAAATTTGATTTTTAATTCTCTTCCCCATAGATTTATGCGAGTTTTTTAGGTTTTTGGCTCAAAAGTGGTTAATTCATTATTTGGTCTTAAGTTAGTTCGACGTTCGTCCTACATACTTCTCCCAAACTCTAGTTCAATGAAATTTTATTCTTCATTCTCTTACCATAGATTTATGCAAGTTTTTTAGGTTTTTTGTTCAAAAGTGGTTAATTTCTGATTTGAACTTAAGTTCGTTCGATGTTTGTCCTACACACTCCTCCCAAACCCTAGTTCGACGAACTTTTATTTTAAATTCTCTTACCCATAGATTTATGCCAGTTTTTTAGGGTTTTGGTTCAAAAGTGGTTAATTCATGATTTGGTCCTAAGTTCGTTCGAAGTTCATCCTACACACTTCTCCCAAACCCTAGTTAACCAAAATTTTATTTTTAAGTCTCTTATCATAGATTTATGAAAGTTTTTAAAGTTTTTGTTCAAAAGTGGTTAATTCAGGATTTGACCGTAAGTTCGTCCGATGTTTGTCCTACATATTCCTACAAAACCTAGAATCGTCGAACTTTTATTTTTAATTCTCTTACCCATATAGTTATGCGAGTTTTTTAGGGTTTTGAATCAAAAGTGGTTAATTCATGATTTGGTCTTAAGTTCTTCGAAGTTCATCCTACACACTTCTCTCAAACCCTAGTTTAAAGAAATTTTATATTAAAGTCTATTATCATAGATTTATGCAAGTTTTAGGGTTTTTGTTCAAAAGTGGTTAATTCATGATTTGAACTTAAGTTCGTCCGATGTTTGTCCTATATATTCCTTCAAAACCCTAGTTCGAGTAACTTTTATATTTAATTTCTTACCCATAGAGTTATGTGAGTTTTTCCAAGTTTTGGTTTAAAACTGGTTAATTCATGATTTGAACTTAATTTCATCCAATGTTTGTCCTACATATTCCTACAAAAACTTAGTTCGACGAACTTTGATTTTGAATTCTCTTCTCCATAGATTTATGCGAGTTTTTTAGATTTTGTTTCAAAAGTGCTTAGTTCATTATTTGGTCTAAAGTTCATTCGATGAAATTTTATTTTTAATTATCCTACCCATTGATTTATGCACATTTTTTAGGGTTTTTGTTCAAAAGTGATTAATTCATGATTTGAACTTAAGTTCGTCTGATGTTTGTCCTACACACTCCTCCGAAACCCTAGTTCGACGAACTTTTATTTTAAATTCTCTTACCCATAGATTTATGCGAGTTTTTTAGGTTTTGGTTCAAAAGTGGTTAATTCATGATTTGATCTTAACCACGTTCGATGTTCATCTTACACACTCCTTTCAAACGTTTGTGCGACGAACTTTAATTTTTAATTCTCTTACCTATTGATTTATGCGACTTCTTTAGGGTTTTTCTATCAAAGATGGTTAGTTCATGATTTGGTCTTAAGTTCGTTCGATATTCGTCCTACACACTCCTCCAAAACCCTAGTTCGACGAAATTTAATTTTTAATTCTCTTACCTATAGATTTATGCAAGTTTTTTAGGGTTTTTTTTCAAAAGTGGTCAATTCATGATTTGAACTTAGGTTCGTCCGATGTTTGTCCTACACATTCCTCCAAAACCCTAGTTTGACGAACTTTTATTTTTTTAATTCTCTTACCTATAGATTTATGCGAGTTTTGTAGGTTTCTGTTTCAATAATGGTTAATTCATGATTTGGTCTTAAGTTCGATCGAGGTTTGTCCTACACACTCCTCCGAAATCCTAGTTCGACGAAATTATATTTTTCATTCTCTTACCCATAGATTTATGCAAGTTTTTTAGGATTTTGGTTCAAAAGTGGTTAATTCATAATTTGGTCTTAAGTTCATTCGAAGTTCGTCAAACACACTTCTCCCAAACCCTAGTTCAACGAAATTTTATTTTTAAGTCGCTTACCATAGATTTCTAAAAGGTTTTTAGGGTTTTTGTTCAAAAGTGGTTCTTTCATGATTTGAACATAAGTTTGTCCGATGTTTGTCCTCCATATCCCTACAAAACCCTAGTTCGACGAACTTTTATTTTTAATTCTCTTCCTTATAGATTTTTGTGAGATTTTTAGGTTTTTTTTCAAAATTGGTTAGTTCATGATTTTGTCTTGAGTTCGTTCGATATTCGTCGTACACACTCCTCCAAAACTCTAGTTCGGCGAACTTTTTTTTTAAAATTCTCTTACCCATAGAGTTATGCGAGTTTTAGGGTTTTGGGTCAAAAGTGGTTACTTCATGATTAAGTCTTAAGTTCGTTCGAAGTTAATGCTACACATTTCTCTCAAACCCTAGTTCAACGAAATTTTATTTTTAAGTCTCTTACCATAGATTTATGCAAGTATTTTAGGTTTATTGTTCAAAAGTGGTTAATTCATGATTTGAACTTAATTTCTTCCGATGTTTGTTCTATACACTCCTCCCAAACCCTAGTTCGACGAACTTTTATTTTTAATTCTCTTCTCCATAGATTTATGCGAGTTTTTTAGGGTTTTTGTTCAAAAGCGGTTAATTCATGATTTGAACTTAAGTTCGTCCGATGTTTGTCCTACACACT
>JBBMEG010080960.1:4861-45906 GCA_037832605.1 Cyclanthera cordifolia
TGCTATAAAATAACTGTATACACATAAATGAATCACTTTTTTCAAAGTATGTATGTAGTCTTTCATTTTGTTGGATAACGTTTTACGTAATTAAAAATCACAAAGAAAAGTATAAAACCACATTTTCAAAACAATTTTACAATATGCTTCAATTGAAAAGACTTGCTATAAAATAACTGTATACACATAAATGAATCACTTTTTTCAAAGTATGTATGTAGTCTTTCATTTTGTTGGATATTTATTCCTGAATCTAAATCAATTGCAGTTTCATAGACATAGAATTGTTCTCGAGACATGTAGATATATTACTTGATGTTCGTTTCTTATAAGCGTCAACACTTTAAAAATGACAATCACTATTTGACATTAGTTGAATCTTTTCATATTTAAGACATACAATTACTTGATGTTCTTTTCTTATATATTCCAACTATTTATAAATCACATTAGTTGACGTTTTTCATGTTTAAGATATATTAGTTGACATTCATTTCTTATAAACATCAACTATTTAAAAACGTAAATCGTTTCAAGCGTTTTTTTAGATATGTTGATGCTTTTCATGTTTAAGATATATTACTCAACATTTGTTTCTTATAAACATCAACTATTAAAAATGTCAAGCGTTTTTTCACATTAGTTGACACGTTTCATGTTTAAGATATATTACTTGACTTTTTTTTCTTATAAACGTCAACTATTTATAAATCACGTTAGTTTTCGCATGTTTAAGATATATTACTTGACGTTCGTTTCTTATAAACGTCAACATTTATAAATGCTCGCGTGCGCCTTTTCATATTAGTTGGCGCTTTTCATGTTTAAGATATATTACTTGACATTCATTTCTTATAAATGTCAGCTATTTATAAATCACATTAGTTGAAGTTTTTCATGTTTAAGAAATATTATTTGACATTTCTTTTTTATAATCGCCAACTACTTATAAATTGCCTCACACACCTTTTCACATTAGTTGACGATTTTCATGTTTAAGATATATTACTTGACGTTCGTTTCTTATAAATGTCAACTATTTATAAATCCCATTGCACCCCTTTCACATTAGTTGACGCTTTTCGTGTTTAAAATATATTACTTGATGTTCGTTTCTTATAAATATCAACTATTTGTGAATCCCCTTGCTTCACGTTAGTTGACGTTTTTGGTGTTCAAAATATATTACTTGACTTCGTTTCTTATAAACGTCAACTATTTAAAAATGTGAAGCACTTTTTACATTAGTTAATGATTTCATGTTTAAGCTATATTACTTGACATTTTTATTATAAATGTTAACTATTTAAAATTTTCAAGCGTCAACTATATTAATTTATGTAATAGTGTACTAAGATAATAAGTATCTCCTTATCACCCTCATAATCTAAATGATAAAATAAGTTGGGACAAATGAATTTATCTACTTGAACTAGCAAGTCTTATAATTTCCCTTCTAATTAAATTATCGATTTATCTATAGCTGCAATGTAACAGTAGTAGGCCTATCCTTTCTCATTCTGAATCTTCTATATATTGATAATGACATCAAATTAATGCTTGCCCCAATATCACACTGAGCTCTTTCTAAATGTTGCTTCTATTGAGACAGGTATGCTCCAGGGTCACTATCTTTATCTAGAATTCTTCTCTTATCATGCTATGAAGAGTGTTCAAATATACCTTTTATATTCCTCAAACTTGCTTTTTTCCATCAATGATTCCTTCTAAAATTTCATATAGCTTGGCATTTTCTTAAGTGCGTTAACTAAAGGTATATTGATGTGTATCCCTTTAGTATATTCATAAATTTCTCAAAATTTGTTTCTTCATATTTGTTTTTCTTTAGTCTTTGAGGAATGGTGGTTATGGAGGCATATATTTTAATAGTTCAATATTTTTTCTATTTTGTTGCACCATTGATGTTTCCTTCTCCACTCACTTCCTTCACTTCTTGACTTTCATCTTCTAAAAAAAAAAGTTTCTTCTTGTATGCCTTCTTTCTTCTATTCTTCCTACATGCTGATGCTTTTCTCTTCCATCCATAAGTTTTCGCTTCTGTTACTTTTTTGGCTCTTGAATTATCTCAATTTATGGACTTGTTCTCTCCTTTTTAACTTTGATGATTTAGTAGTCGACTACAATTTACCAAGTTGTCTTTGTCTAAGCTCAATAAGCTAACATGCCCACTTAAACTTCTAAATTTTTTATAGTTATCTGCCAACTTTGAATCATAGCCTCGTTTTTCGCTATATATTCATTCTGTAATTTTTCTACTCTGCTTTTACTTGATTACTGAGGCCATATTGATCTTTTGATATGGAATAGTTTGCCGAATAGAATATCCTTGATTATATGAAGTATTATCACCAAAACCAAGAGAACCTCCAAATGGTTTCTAAAATTGTTGTTGATAGTAACCTTGATTTACATTAACACCTTAATTTCTCTTTGCAAGATTTAAATGATTCTTCCTTTGGTAGTTATACGAATTCGAATAATGGTTTAGCCTGTTATCCAAATACATCATTGTTACTTGATTTTAAGGACAAACTTCAAAACTACAGGAATCTTCACACATTGCACAAACTTCACTATATGAATTAAATGATGGAGCATTCTGATTGAACCTTTCTAATTGAACAACGACAACAATAGCAACATTGTTGCCTTGAAGAATTGTTAACGTATCAGTCATAGCTGTTATTTTAGAATTCATACCAGATAATCTTTCAAACTCAATTTTTGCTCCTATCTTACTTTTGCTCCCACAAAAGTTCTTCCATTGGTAATTATTCAAAGCAATATTTTCTAAAATCTCTTGTGCTTTATTATAGGTCTTAGAAAATAAAGCTTCATTTGTTGACGCATCTAGAACCTGTTTGGATATAAGATCCATATCATAATAAAAATGTTCATGTTGCACATAGAATGGTATCCTATGGTGTGGACATGTTCATAACAATTCTTTAAATCATTCCCATGCTTATGTAATATACTCATCATCCTCTTGTTCAAAATACATTTTTTCATTTCGAGTTTTCACATTTCTAGTTGGCTGGAAATATTTGACTAAAAACTTATAAACGAAGACATTCCATGAGGTTATAGTCTCGGCAGGTAAAGTGACTATCCATGCCCTAGCCTTATCCTCAAATGAATAAGCAAACAACTCAATCTTAAACTATCCCTTCACATGTTAGGAACTCTTAATGTAAGGACCTGACCCTAGACGAAGTCAAACCCGGGGCCTTAACCTCTTATGCATGAATAAATATTTAATAACTCACATAGACATGTTAAATGAACATTTGCATTTATTTGAAAACACTTAGAAAACATAAACATAGTTTAAGGGTACCCGAAGAAAACAATAAAACAATATTGAAACCTATACTAAACATGCCTCAAATCGATTTCATGCTTTAAACCGTAAATAAAACGATAAACTTAAAAATAAACTTAAAACCTTAATGCGGCTTGTCCATGGTCACATCAGCTTCAACTCGGCCATCCCGGTCTGCCTATAAGTACCTGGAAAGATTCTACAATGGAAAAAGGAGAAAGTTTGCAAGAACTCAGTAAGGGATCCCAGCACGGGATCTAACATGAACATGCACATAATCAGAGAAACACAAAGTAACGTGATTATATGTACTATCTCAAACTTAACCTTATCTCGGAATTCAAGCTTTATCTTTGAATTCAATCTTTATCTTTGAACTCAAACTTCAACTTGTCACAAAACTCTAACTGTAAACTTGGTAACCGATACTAGTGTGAGAGCACCTCGGCGAGCCGAAACAACTTGGTTGCCACCAGACTTTGAACACTCGCACGAAAGGGTAGATCAAAGACCCTCTGCAATGGAATATCTCCCGACTCACACTCCTAGCACGACCCCTGGGAAAAGTCAAGCCAACTCTGGGTAGGTATGGCTAATCCGGTTGCTCTCCGATCTCTGACATTACCGCGAAGTAGGAAATCTTCCTCAACGGTTGGCACCTGAACTAATTCTCTAACGAGTCTAATGATTAAGATACGTCTGACCTAATCGTAGCTCGCGCTCTAAATTCGTGTATCCTTTGGGACCTTTAACTCGATTAAACTCAATGGTTCCCACTGGAACTCCTAACTCAAAACACAATACTTGGTTGACAAGCTCGACCCTTTTTAGGATAGTTAATACTATCCAAACACAATAACACTCATAACTAGACATGTTGGAACTATCATCATAGTCGAAACGGGTAGCATTCTAATAAGATCTCGAATCCTAACAAACAAGACGACCTAAATCATAGGGAATCAATCCTAGGCATAACATATTAACCTGGAAGTTAAACATACTTAATTAACTTAGTTAAACACAAGAATCAATAATAATAATAAACACATTCGGAAATCATGCTGAAACGAACTAAACACATCATATAGGGCATCCTAAAACATCACAATAACATATATAGTAAAATACGTCAATCAATGCTTAACTAACTAGATACATGCTCAAGAAATACCCACAAAGACCCTATACTGGAGGAAACAGTCCCTTACCTTGGCCGAAAACCGCTCGAAACGGCCGTTGGAACTCGAGTAACGAATCCCCTAAAAGATCTTCACCTAACAGCGGTCATACAGGACAAACGAGTGAGAATCAGGCCTTCAAAACTCAAAAAATGGACTCGGGACATGGGATTTTCCTTAGGAACGAAATCTGGGATTTTTTCGGTCATCGGAGGCGGCGGCGCCGGCGATGACATGTGAACTCTAGGGGTGGCGCGTGGGCTAGAAGTCGTCAGCACGTGAGGCGTGTGCATAGCAGGCTAGGGCGCATCAGGGGCAAGCTCGAATTGCATTGGAGGCTTAGACTGGGGCGCGACTAGGCTTGAGTGTTGTTGCAGGCTCGGAGGCATGCGTGTCAGGCTCGAGCTGGAGTGGACCAATATGAAGCAGAGAATGAAACGTCGTCGGTTGAAGATATGACACGGGGCATGCAACTACTGGGTATCAGAACGACAATCGCTGGTTGGTGCAAACGTCGGCAGGCGCTGATTGTGATTAGTTGACGAAGCGACGCACGTTGGTTTGCTCCGAAAGGGCGGCATCTGGTGCAATGAATGGCGGAGCGACACGTGAGCGCTAACGAGCGGCGGCTGAGCAGGCGTGTAGGCGGTGGACGCGTGGCGCTTTCTTGTTCACGGCTTAGGTGGTCGGTTGCACTGCACGGAAACAATTGGCGGCTCTGACGACGGCACCTCGGGATGAGTCCTTGTGCTCTAAATTTTGAAAGCTCTCCTCTCTGGTTGGCTCTTCACTCACCCCCCACGTTTCCCCTCATTTGGCTATAATGACCGCTACAAAACTGTCGATTTTTGTATTTTCTAAATTTGTCCTTTAGTGACAAATTATGAAAATGCCCCATGTTGACTTTTTTTTTAACTTAGTATATAACGAGGTTGTTACACTAAATGAATCACACACATTCATAAACGCTTTTAAGTTGTTATGTAGGTCCTCTACTCATGATCTGTGGAATTATCCTATGGTTTACAACATTTGAAACATGGCCGATTTTAATTTGAAAAACATAGCATAATCTCTAGTCTAATTGTACATCTCTATACTCGTTTACATCTAGTGTGGCATAAGTTCAAATGGCTCACTTCTTATCATTGGTTACTATTATTGGGTTTTCACTTTTTTCTTCTATAATAGGATCTACAACAAGTCTAAGATTGGGGCTATCTAGATTTGTTGTAATCATTTTGTTTTCTCTATGTAGCCTTCTCAAGATTCGCTTAAGCTCGTTGTCAAATAAAAATACGGCCAAGAGGTTTGAACTTTTGAAAAAAACTCATAATGGGGAAGATGAGTGAATAGTGGTTGTGTGAGTTCCCATGGAGGTGAGAGAAAAGTGATTTTATGTCAAAAGAGGTGATTTTGATTGGTGACAAATGATTGTTTGGATGGAGTGGATATGAAAACTAATTAAGATTATGAATGTTTGGTTAGGGTTCCCTCAAAATATAAAACTAGGATAATTTTTAATTATAAAACCAATGCCCTATTAAATAATAAATTCTTAATTTATTTTTAGGTTATAATTCCAATCTAAAGCTTGGTAACTTCAAGTTGTTACAATACTACCCCTTAGAAAAACTTTCATCCTTGAAAGTTGTCTATTGATAAAATAACTCAACTAAACGAAAACGCCCAAACCTCATTAACCATAACACGAGTGCCATGCTCCAAATTGAACTCAACTTCTAAACATTCAAACTGCACTTGCTAGTGTCAAACGACATAACCAATCACAAGTTCCACAAGCAAGAAAGCAAAACCATCCAACTTAAAAAATAACCATCCCTTCAAAATTCTTGAACGATCCAAGTCTTCCAAGAACAAAGCTCTTACAATCTACTTTCCTTTATTATGGTAAAACAGAACCATTTCCAACACTTTCAATAACCACAAGACTCCCGCTCTCGATCCTTTAATCGCCTAGCACATATTGGCCTCAACTTAATTCCACTACTCAACTGTGAACAATCTCAGGGACAAACGATCATGATAAGATAAATACAATCCTTTAAGAACATCACTAACCAAGGCGACCAACGACTTAACAACGCCAGAGCTTAAACCGGTCTTTCCCAGACAACAACTTAGAAGTAATAAAATATCCTCAGAAATATAGTGACATAGCTCAAAGAAATCATTATAAAATACACAACAACAACATCTAATTTTTCAACAGTTCCTACCAATAATGAAACTAAGAACCAATCTTGAAATATCAAAGCTCTAAAGAACCTTCACGTCCCAAATAACTCAAATGCTAACACAAAAACTTGAAGCACCATAACTTTCACAAAAAAGTGATTAATCAAGCAACCATCTACACTTTTAAGATTATTGACCTTTAACCATCAAGCCTCACTAGAGCTTTTGACAACAGGCTAAACGAACTTTAAACTTAACGACTTGGTCTATGGTCTTCCCTAGCTAATCGATCACTTACAACAATCGCAACCTCAACTTCTCAACAAGAAATTTCAAGGATTACCAAAAAGATTTACAAATAGGTACAACTTCGAACCCATACAATTTTGATAACATGAACTTTTAGAACCAGCGGCTTACTAGAATTCCAACATCTGTTTGAATTAACAACCATGAGCTTACTAGCCAATGAAATAAGGGCAACTTACTTCAACCAGTCCCAGATGAAATTTACCTTCTAGGGAGCATACCACACTACTGTGCAATGACTTATCCAACATGTATGGTTAACCAACAACCGCTCTCATAGATACCTTTTGAGGTAGAGTGGTGAAGCATTGGAACCCCAGAGTGGTTCGTGGGTTCATTATGGTATTTTACCAAGATTTGGGATGTTAGTTTTGCCAGTAGCCGTTTAGTTACCTCTTGAAACAGCAAACTCGAACTCCAACAAGTGGCTAACTATAACAACAATGCAACGTTTTATCTTAATGAATGCATGCGGCTACCATGAGCACTTTTCTTTTCTCACAAAGAGAACATAATAAAAAATATCTCATACTAGGAACACCTCGGTCCACAAGTTACAACATTAAAGAGTTAGGAAACTCAAATACACTTTCTTTTCAGTAGCACCAAAAGCAGCACCAAGGCTACACGTAATCTCTCGAGTTACCAACGCAAGTTTGTTAACTAAGCTCAAATCCACCACCTTCAAACAACAGCTCCAACTAGCACAAACTTTAGGAAACACAATCATCATGGATAACTACTAACTCGTTTCTACAACCCACGAACACTGACACTTCTGGCTCGAAACAAAGAAGCAATAGTCTTAGCTAGTCAAGTCTAACTTGACCTAGCACAAACACAACATTGAGAAGATACAAATCAATACAGTGGGCTATGAGAGCTCGCAATCGAGATCCCAGTACATATACCTTTCGACATACTAGTCAAGAAGTCTTACTTAACTTAGGCTACTACTTGACCATCCACCTTACGGTGTTATAAGCCAATAGTTATCCACTCAAGTACTCACTTTAAGGATGATGTGTCATTAGACACTTACTCAGAAATTCATAAACTAATTATTTAGTTTCACTTGTAGAGCTTCTAGTCTACCTTCCAAGTACCTAAAAACTAGGATGGTTTCAAGGTCGTTAATCTTTAAACTCAAAACCATAATATATAATCGTCATTTTCACCAAGATATCACAACAACATTCTTCATTCAACATCAAGCATGTTCATTATATTACATCAAACATCTTTCAACAATAACTCATGCTCAGGATTATCATTTCAACATCTATAAACAATAGATATCATGCTCAGGATTTCATATATACATCTATCAATCAATATAAATCATGATTAGAACATTACATCAAGTAATCACACAAAGCTTTATTGTATTACATGCTCAACTGTATACTAAAAACCAAACTTGTTACGCGGTGATGACCAGCTCGCTCATGACTATAGGAGCCAATGACTTATATCGTAAGCCAGTCTACATAATCTATGACTCTAAGAACTGATACCAAGTGTAAGAACCCGAGTTTTCAAAGAATAAAACCGTAGAACTTACTTAACTCTAATGCATGAAATTTAGTTATAAAACAACTTTAACGGATAAATCAATGCATTTATTGAAAACAGTTATTCAATGGGATCCCAAAAACATTTAATAAACCTAGAAAGCCATAATCATTAAACATGCGGAATTTAAAGCATGCTAGGACTTTTCCTAGACTCCAAGGCAACGATTTTCAAAGTCAACACAATAGCCTGATCAGCATCCTAGTCCAAGTACCTGGAGGAAATCCACAATGGAAAGGATGAGTCGCAAAACTCGATAAGCGGCCACAACTCGGAGTTCAACATGTATGCAGTTAACAAAGTATATCGCATAATACAATATATATAAGTAAGAAATCAAATCTCCTAGTGAGCTAAGTCATGGAATGCCAGCACCTCGTAGAGAGATCAATGACCTATGTCAGAGACCAAAAATACCCCTCGTTGAGTCCCTAGACTCTGGGTTAATCTAGTTAACCTATGCTAGCTAAGCTACCTCGTGGCTCCTAGGCCTGAAACACTCATTGTGCAGTTGTAGTACAAGCACCCCATGTGGTGGGATATCGCGAATTATCTGAAGAAGATCGATTAGTCGTCCACACTCTCACTCATAAACACGACACCAAAAAAAGTCAGATAAACGTTGGTAGGTATTGCTAATCGATGGCCTTCCAGTCCCTAACACTACTACAGTGAGAATATCATCCCCTCATCTCGCATCTGATCATACCCTCTTTCCGCTACCTGTGTTAAGGTCACGTCGACCCTGAACACTAGTGCGGGTATTAAAATCACATACTCCATTTGAACGGCTTTAAAACTTTTGTTCCTTATGGAACACTAAAAACCGGGCGATTAAAATTTTATAAATTATTATGGCTAGATCCCAATAGACATCACGACCGAATGTATACAAACAACTTAAAGTAGCTAGTTCCCTATGGAACATTCCAGCCTAACATATATAAAAATCATCTTAAAATAGAATAGTACATACAAATGTGATCACGAATCATATAACATGGCATCAGACAACACAACATCAAACAATATCAATTAACATGCATACATGTTATTAAACCATAGTTCGCAAGAAGGGATAAGGGTTTCTTACATGGTTAAATCCACAAATGAGCTTCTTAGCTCCAAATTCATCAATTGGCTAAGACCAATATTCTAACATGGCCCTATTGAATTAATGAGTTAGAACTAGTACCTAAGACCATTAAAACATGACTAAGGATGTCAAAATTATTAAAATGGACCAAACATCAGAAAACATGTTTTTGGGTCCTTCGACTCGATTGACTTAGTTTCGGTCAAAGTTGGTCAAACTAGTCAAACTCAGCCAAAGGAACTTTCTTTTCAATAACTCATGGCCTAAATGCAAATGATAAAGGCTAAATGATTTAATTGGCCATTTTACATGGTTAACCAACACTTTATAAATTTAGACATACTTGCACAAAGGACATTAACCCTTGGTTCAACAATAGTGATTTTAACAAAGTAGAACTCAAATATGAAACCCTCAAGAATGATGTTTACAAGTAATTCAACCCATCCATATGGGTTTTACACTTCATGTTTAATTATACATGTGGTTAAAACAATCAATTGATCAATCCTTCAAATTCAAGCTTACTAAAACATGGAGTTCCAACAATAGGAGTTCTCCGTATAAACCTTGGTGTTTATAACCCAACCTTGACCATGGCATTTCAAACATACTGGTTTCTTGGCTAAAGATCTAAAAATTCATAGGGTCAGTGGCGCATTGGTTTCATTGTTCAAAAATAATCCAGTTCAACACCACGGTCATAGGTTCGATCCTGGAGATCGGGGAAAAATGATTTTAGGTCAATGTCTCTTGGTAGTCAATACCATACGTTTAACCTAGCATTGAGAAAGAAAGTTTTAAAGTAGTCCAGAAAAGTTTTAAGATATAATATTTTAGACGACATTTAGCAAATATATATTTCGATGATTTTTAGCAAAGATATGCATTCTTCACAATGAACAATCAATTTTTTAAAATAAGTATGGGAATAAAGATTTTACGTACAAAAAAATAGGATGACCTAGCCTATGACGTCAAAGTAAAATCGTTTCTTTAATGTTAGAAGTACTAATTAAACCCTTAGTTTTTTTTATTACTAAAGGGTTCCTCTTCAAAGTAGTAGAGACCGTCCAACATTTTAGCACGTTGAATCGTCTCTCTCGACTATTGTTCCTGAAAATATAGTATGTAGGAAAGAAGAGGACACGATAATTAGCGTCTTTTGCAATTTTACTCATATACCATATTGCATGCTAATTTGGAACATGAAGGACATATTTTAAAGTCAAGGTTTTAAATAAGAAAATTGTCCCTCTTCCTATAATAATAGTGAAACAACCATCGACAATTCTATTTTTTTTCCCTTTGGAATACGAAGAAGTGGATGATTTAAATAACTGAGATAAACTAGTCATATGATCAAATGTTAAAGAATCAATGCTCTATGGAGATAAAGTAGGACAAGACAAGACCAAAGGATTATTACTTTGATTCTGCGAAGAAAACATAAGGATTACCAGATAATAATGTGATCTTTAGTAGTTTCAAGAGTTGATGATTTTGCTCTTGACTTAATATTAGATGTGGATAAAAATTGACCATTACTTGAGTCAGAGATTATATGTATCAAATATTTAGCTTCTGTCATCACAAAAGATGATATTGAGGCAACCAAATAACCAAGAATTGTAATAGAGAAAACAAAACAACGAATAAATTAATTGAATGTCAAAGTTAACGAGAATGGCATGGAGTGCAAGACTATGTGACTACTTAATCTTAGAAGACGAGTAAGTTGGGACAATAATCGTTTTAGATTTATCTTGTCTCCAGTCAAGTATCCTATCTTGTGTTGACCACGGATAAACATACGAACACTTTGTGACCAACGAAGAAAACTGTTACCGTTTACCCTAATGGATGTTATTTAAACCGTAGGGCTATTAACGAGTAATTTAACGACTAGTCCTTTATCTTCTGACATAATCACTATTCGAAACTAGATTTGGTGCTAAATCAGCCCGAGCAAGGAAGTTTGACGGTGCAGGCGATCACTTGAGAAAACCGCTGCTGCTGACAGTCAGATCTAGAAGCTGCGAACTGGAAAATCGCGAATTAGCAAGAAAACGAAGAGCAGTGATCGAACAAGTGGAGTCGTATGTAGGCAGCGCCAAATTCGCGCGCGTAGATGGCGAAGTTCCAGACGGCACACGAAGCCGAAGTTCCAGACGACGCACAAAGCTGAAGTTGCGACGCGCCAAAGTCGAAGCCGCGTGAATGAAGCCGAACGTAAAAGATCTGAAGACATGCAAACGAAGCCGAAGTCGAAGCTAGAGTCACCCGAATAAAGACGTGCCAAAGACTGAACCAAAGACACGACGCTGAAGAGTAAAGATGCGACACGAGAGACCGAAGATGCGACGCTGAAGATGATGGAAAAAATGTGATACGCGAACAGAAGTAGCCGAAGTCGGTAACAGAGGCAGCGAAGACGCGAATAGTGTTTTTTTCCTTTTTTGGTTGGGGTTTTGGTAAGTGTTGGTTAGGGTTTGGCTCTGATACCATGTGGGACACTGTCACGAATGAGGTTATTATCGCCAAGTGGGTTTGGCTCTTATACCATGTGAGACACTTTCTTTTAAGTTTTCGATTCCTTGGACCTTTTCGAATTCTTTTAGCCTTTCGATTCCTATGACCATTCCGAATCCTTTGAGCTTTTCGATGTGAGAATATCTTCTTCTAATATTTTGCCAAAACTCAACAAATTCCACCTTGGCGAGATATTTGAAGAATCCACATCGCTGCTGCAACATTGTCTTTACCGATAATCATAATCCTCAAACTCTGAGAATTATACCCTACTTCACCATAAAAGTAGACCACTTGAAATCTCACATTCTAAGATTTTTCTTCTTCGTCACATGTCGATATACCTTGCTTAAATTTATGGTGCAACTTCCACCTACTTGCTTACCTGAAAGTTCTTCAACAATCGACACAACTTCCACCACACACCTTACATAACTGCCAAGCCAATGCCCGTGTGCAAACTTTTGGAACCGCTGACATCACATCTTCTATCATGGCAAAGCGAAAATACCATAAGGATGATTTCTTTCTTTCTTCTGAGAGATTCACCATCTCCTATAGCAAGAGAGACCACCTCAGCATCCGAACCCGAGCCCTTTGACGAACTTGCTCTATAGGATAATTTTCTTTCATGTGATCAGTCTATCCGTATTCCCAATAACCTTTCTTCTGCAAAAAGTCTTTCTTCTTCTCTTGATTACTTGACTTTTGAGAACCTCCATTGGAACCACCTTTGAACCTTACTGGATCACCGCTTAATCTTTTTATTTTACAAGCACCATCTCTTGGTCTTCTCTTCAAATCCTTGTGTAATCCATATTGTATCAACACATCTTGAACTTGCACTTGCCACAAGACGACGATCATCCTTTCGCCAAATTTCTCAACATCAATCTTCACTGCACTCGTAAAGGTTGTCAAATCTGCTTCACTCCTAGCAAAACAACAAATAGTGAACAAGACTATTTACCCACCTGTAGTTCATTTCAAGAATTCTTTTCTGATGTAGAAGTTTAGACAAAACTACAACCATAGAGCATATTCAGAAATTCAAAAAACTACAAACCTAAAGCTCTGATACCACTTGTTGGGAAAACACCGTTCTCTAATTGCTGCAGAAATAAGCAGAAAATAACAGAAAAATTAAAAGAAAAAACAATAGAAGAAAACACAAGAATTTACGTGGAAAAACTCCTAAACCGAAGAAAAAATCACAGACAGAAAGAACTTTCACTTTGTGAAAAATTGTTACAATGACAAAGAATTCTCTCTCCGACCCTAGTTACATAAACACTCTCTTCAAAGCTTACACTACTCACACCTTTTGCCCCATTCTCTCACCAGAGAATACAAGAGGAATTTCACTAGAGTTAGCACTCCAATCTTAAAGTGCTTCTAACTGGGATGCCTTAAATCTAAGGCTTCATACTCCTTTTATAGTGATTGGAGTACACCACTTTCTTTTAGAGAGTAAGATTCCAACACATTGTGAGGGTTCCCATCCACGTCATGTTTCTTTCTCCAGACTTCGAGAAGAGGAGTGTGTTCCCAATTAAAGTCTGGACAGCCCATAAGTTTGTATACAGATGAACATTCAATAAGCACTTAGTGCATGCTCCACTTTGATATGAAGAAGTTCTGTCTCCAACCATTGATGAATGACATTACACTCACAAAGGTAGATGTAACATATCTAGGTGCACCCTGAAATGGGGCAGCAATTGCAATCCAATTCTGCACATACTTCTAAAAACTTTTGCTGCGTAGTAACATGAAAGATTTCACTAAGAGACCGCCCATTGAATGACTAATAAGATTACTCATTTTCCTTCTTGAAGCATTATACACTTCCTCAAGTTTTGCAGCCAAGAGATCTAACGTTTCTGGCAACCTGTTACTTTGGCAAAAATCATACCTAAATCCAAAAAGTGATTTTCCTTCTTGAAATCCCCATTTGGTCATTTCAACAATCATGTCATGGAAATAGTAAATAGAATCGCATCCAATGATCATGTCAGGGTCCAAAATATCTATTGCATGCAATCTGTTTCTTTCATCTGGAACTTTAATATTGATCTTCACATCAAAACATACAGACTGACAAGAGGCGGGATCGTAAAAAGACCAAAGCTCAGTACGAAATTTAGAATCAGCCACTAATATCCTAACCCAAATTCGCTCCTCCTTGCCTGTATCCTAATGAACGACGTTCAAAATCGAACCATAAACTCCAAGAACCAAAAGAACAGGTCGAGATTTGGATCGATGAATGAGACGGGCTTCTTGATCGGCTTCACCCACAACTCAACAGATTTCACTAGCTCCTCAAAGAGAACAGCCATACCAATCAAAACCAATTGGCAATGAGAGTAATAGCCCACTCTATTTTATATATATGTTGAAGAATCTCCACCTTACTAATGTGGGACATTTGCCACAAGATGAGTATTCCAACAATCTCCAACAGCTAAGAAGCTATGGGATTTTGTTACAGAGATGTACTCTAATCTAAAGAATCAATCATAAGTTTTAGAGCTGAACCTGAAATCAGGAGATGTAAAACAGGGAGGTAACTCTGTAACTAAGTATTTTCATTCTCTAAAAAGAATCTGGCAGGATCTTGATCTCTTTGAAAACTATGAATGGAAGACCGCTAAGGATCAAAGACACTATCGAAAGCTTGTTGAGAACGGTCAGATTTATACGTTCCTGGCAGGTCTCGATGTTGAGTTTAATGAAGTCAAAGGCACTTCCTAGGTAATATTGATCTTCCTACTATTAATGAAGTTTTTTGGAAAGTTCGTAGGGAAGAAAGTCAGCGGCATGTGTGATTGGCAAGAAGTTAGTTGATTAAGTAAAGAGTTCAGTCTTAGTGGTAGAGGCTACAACGAACAAGACAACGAATAAGGTGTCTGATCAAGTTGTCAACCCTTCTGTCTGGTGTGACTACTGCAATAAACCACATCACACTAGGGAGACGTGTTGGAAGCTCCATGGAAAGCCTGGATACTATAAAACCGGGAGACAAGGGGAAAGAAATACTCGCCCACCTCAATCGAGTGCGAATAATGCTGATTCAAATATTTTCAGTAAAGAGCAAATTGATCAAATCCTGAAGCTGTTAAAGGACACATCGTCTTCTAGTAATCCTAGTGTTTCGTTGGCACAAACAGGTGATTATTCTCATGCCTTAATTCTACAACTTGGATCATAGATTCAGGAGCATCTGACCTTCCCCAAAACTATTCCAAACATATTCCCTATTATATTATGATAAAATTAGAATAGCAGATGGCAGTTACTCTCTCGTCTATGGGAAATGGGCCATCAATTTATCCTCACAAGTTACTCTACAAAATGTTCTTCATGTTCCCAAACTAGCCTACAATTTATTATCAGTTAGTAAAATCTCTAAAGATTCTAACTGTCGTGTTATCTTCTGTGATTTATTTTGCATTTTTCAGGAACATGAGTCGGAGAAGATGATTGGACGTGCTAAGATGATCGACGATCTTTATTATTTTGAGGAAAATTCGACTAGTTATAGGGAAAGTCAAGGTTATAATAGTGTTAGTTCTACCTATGTTAGAGAAACTATCATGTTATGACATTATAGGTTAGACCATCCTAGTTTTTTCTATTTGAAAGGTCTATTTCCATAACTTTTCATAGAATTGATTGTTCAACTTTCTATTATGAGCATTGTTCTTTTGCAAAAGCTCATCGTACTCCCTACTTACCTCAAAATTATAAAGTGTCTGCTCCATTTTATTTAATCCATCGTGATGTCTGGGGACCCTCTAAGGTTTTAACCCATACTGAAAAAAAATGGTTTGTTACCTTTATTGATGACCACAATCGTGTAACCTGGGTATATCTTCTAAAGAACAAATCTGATGTTAAGGAGGTGTTCATTCGATTTTATAACATGATTTAAAATCAATTCAAAACTAAGATAAGTATCATTCATTCAGATAATGGAACTCAGTATTTTAATACTTATCTAAGTGAGTTCTTATATAGTGAGGGTATTTATCATCAATCTGCATGTAGGAATACACCTCAACAAAACTGTATTGCTGAAAGAAAGAAAAGGCACTTATTAGAAGTCTCTTGAGCTATTATGTTTTTCATGTGTGTACCACAATATCTGTTGGGCGATGCTATTCTTACAGCTACCTATCTTATAAATAGAATGCCCAGTAAAGTGTTAGGTTTTCATACATCTTTAAAAAACCTTAAAAACATTTTTCCTACAAATCGAATTTTTTCAGACCTACCTGTCAAGGTTTTTTGTTGTAAAGTATGTTTATGTGTCTAGTCCCTCACAGTCTAAACTAGATCCTCGAGCAATAAAATTTTTGGGACATCTCTCCGCTTCCTACTATTGTTCATCATGAGGTAGTTAATCCTAGTCCTATAGAGCCAGATTCCTCCCTAGTCTGATGTGGAAGGTTTCTCTAAAGGGGGAGTACCACGAGGTAATCCAGATTTTCAAGTTTATACTAGGAGGAAACCGAATGAAAATAATAACGAAACGTTGGTTGATCCGACACACGGCCAGTCTGATCTTTCAACAACTGCTTCAAGCAATCCAGGTAATTTACCTCGTAACTCCTCTCTTCCTGAGAATCAATTACCAGTTGTTTCTGATCTTGATATTCCTATAGCAAACAGGAAAGGAACTCGTACCTGTACCAAGTATCCCATTAAGAACTTTTTTTCCTATCATAAATTGTCTACTACCCATAAAGCCTTCACATCTATGATAACAAACATGTTTGTTCCAAGAAATATACAGGAGACCCTAGAAGATCTGAAGTGAAACTTAGCTGTTCTAGAGGAGATTAATGCGCTCAAGAAGAATGATACGTGAGATATAGTCGATTTACCAAAAAATAAAAAAACATTATGATGCAAATGGGTATTTAGTGCTAAATGTCATGTAGATGGAAATATTGAGAGGTACAAGGCAAGATTATTTGCTAAAGGGTTCACTCAGACCTATGGGATTGATTATCAAGAAACATTTGCCCCGGTAGCCAAATTGAACTCAATTAGAGTTTTACTATCTATTGATGTCAACAAAGATTGGTCTTTGTACCAACTTGACGTAAAGAATGCTTTTCTGAACGGTGATCTTGAAGAAGAGGTATATATGGACTTGCCACCTGGTTTTGAAATGACGATGGAAACAACGTTGTATGTAAGCTAAAAAAGGTGTTGTATGGTCTCAAACAATCACGTAGAGCCTAGTTTGAACAGTTTGGAAAGGCGGTTGTAAGCTGTGGTTTTCTTCAGAGTCAGGCAGATCATACTATGTTCTACAAACATGCTAAAGATAACAAGATGACTGTTCTGATAGTTTATGTTGATGATATTATTGTGACACTAGATGACAAAGAAGGGATAACCGACTTAAAGAAAAGGCTAGCAAATGAGTTTCTGATAAAAGACTTAGGAGTTCTGAAATATTTTCTAGGTATGGAATTTGCGAGGTCAAAAACTGGTATTATAGTGAATCAAAGAAAGTACATCATAGATTTACTAAATGAGACTGGATTACTTGGCTACAAACAAGCAGAAACTCCTATTGAACAAAATGTGAAACTACTGGCAGCTACAGAAGAAGAAGTAAAGGATAAAAAAAAAAGTACCAGAGACTCGTAGGCAGACTCATCTATTTATCTCATACACGTCCTACTAAAGTTTTTGCTGTAAGCATGGTAGGTCAGTTTATGCATGCGCCAGGCTCTGCTCATTTTGAAGCAGAATATAGAATTTTGAGATATCTAAAAGGTACTTCTAGAAAAGGTATTTTGATCAAAGAACAGAATCATCTTGATGTTGAAGTTTATACAGATGCTGACTGGGTAGGTACTACTGTTGATAGAAGATCAACTTCAGGATATTGCTCATTTGTTGGAGGAAATCTAATCACATGGCGTAGCAAGAAACAAAGTGTGGTAGCGAAGAGTAGTACCGAAGCTGAGTTTAGGGCTTTAGCCCATGGTATTTGTGAAGGTATATGGATAAAAAAACTCCTGAAAGAGCTTAAGTGTTTTCATTCAACTCCAACACTATGTTTTATGATAACAAGGCGGCTATATCCATCGCTCATAATCTCGTTCTCCATGATAGGACTAAACATATTGAAGTTGATAAACACTTCATAAAAGAGAAGATTGTAGATGGAACTATATGTGTTCCTACATGTCGACATCTGAACAAGTGGCTAACATCTTTACCAAAGGACTACCTCGACAGTTCGATAAGATGGTAACCAAATTGACAATGGAAGATATCTTCATACCAACTTGAGGGGGAGTGTTGGTTATATTGGTTATATTGATTGTTTGATTATCTTGTAAATCTAATAAGGGATATTAGAACTTATTATATTACAATTATTTTATTAGTTTTATTACTTTTCCTAGTCTAGTTAGGAATGGTTTCTATTTAAACCACATTAGATGTATCATTATTAGTAAGAGAGAAATAACATAAAGATATTCTCCATACTTTAATTTTCACAAGATCTTATTGTCTTTAGTTCGTGTCATGAGTCTAATTTGGTTCTAATTAAACAGTCAAACTAAGTTGAAAGTTTCGAAAAATCTCATGACGTGGGTAAAATAAAATATTTACCAAGAATATATGACTTAAACAAATAAAAATAGCTAAAAAAACTAATATGTTCAAGACATGAACCAATAATATTCAATACACTTGAAAATTAAAGTGACTAATGAAACCATCACACCACTTAACTTTTTTTTCTCTTTTTTTTTTTCTTTTTAAGAAAGGTGGGGGTGTTTGAAGAACAAAACACGTCATTTCAAAAAACTAAAAAATTAAGTTTTTGAGGAAGAAAAAAAAAACCAATCAACCCTTTGGGACACATGAGATGTGGGAGAACAAATTGTCGGGATGCAAACAAAGTTGTCCCACATTGGTTAGAAGAGAGGAAGATCATGAGTATATAAATGATCATAACTATCTCTCTTGATATGAAGTCTTTTGGATGAAACAAAAAACAAAGTCATTAGGTGTATGCCCAAAGTAGATAATATCAGATATCATGTTGATTTTAGAGGGAATAGAATTAAATTCATATTTTAATTAAATGTTTAAAACTATTTTTTTACATTTTAAGCTACCATGGGAGGATAAGACACTGAAAGATAGCTCAACTATCTCAAATATTTGGTCTCACATGTGTTGAATTGAAGAAAACAAAGATGAGAGCCAGAACAAAAATTGAGGAGTGGAACAACATTCCTCAGAGGATCTCAGCTCAGCTCATAATGTGAGGTTCACCTGTCATTGAAGGGGACAGTGAAGAGTTTAATTTTTGGGAAATCAACAAAAGGTAGGAAGCAAGAGCACATGACACTTCTCATAAAGCTACTATAGGAGTGGTAGAAGAAGAAATTGCAAGTTACAATTTCGAACACATCAAATAATTGGTATCAATATAAGATGTAGGGACAAATTAGTAATTCTAATTCAAACAGAATTATTATTATTATTATTATGTAAAAAGGCAGCCTCAACTAAACTTCCTAACAGAACCAACCCCATAAAGAAGAGAAACTGCCACTACTCTCCTAAAAACCATAATTTAGAATCTAATTAGAATTAAAAAAAAAATAATAATAATAATAATATATAATGTAGGCATAAAAAGAAGCAATGTTCTCAGGTATAAGATAAGAGCATCTTGAAACTTTGAAGTCAAGTTTTTGAGGTGGTGAAGAAAACTATAAACTGAACTATTTAATCACACTATAATACAGAGCCCAAACTATGGTGGTGGTCAAATTCTGGATTTCTTTTTCATTTTATCACATAACATTGCAACTTGATGTGTTTTCATCGCTGAAAAAGTGACGGTAGTTGTCGCCGCCAGGCTGCGGCGGATAGGGATTCAGCGGAAGATAGTTTACCGCTGATGGTGGCCGCGAGTACATCATGGGCTGGTTCACCATGGCGGTGCGTTGGTGGTTCATCATTGCTGCCATGTACTGTTGTTGTTGGTATAGATTGTCGTCCATTTGAGTCATTTGCATGTTCTTCATTGGCCGGACACTGCCGCCTGCAGCCATTCCTGTAGGCGGCATACTCAGATGAACGCCCATGTTTGGAAATCCATGACGTGCATCCTTCATTACATGACCCATATCATTATTGATTGAACCGCAGCCGTTATGATTCCCATTTCTGGCACCACCATCGCTAAGACTTTGATTCCCTCCCCCGAGAGCACTGGCGTTTCCATTTATTGGCATTGCCTTAAGTCTGCAACCGCCATCGCCATTGCCGTGCATTAGCTGCTGCATATTGATATTAGGAATCTGACGACCACCCCCACCACCAGCACTGATACCACCCATGAAAGGCTTCACTTTATTGGGACCATCGTCTTCAAAATCATCATCATCATCCAAATCATGGAGATCATCTTCATCTGTCAGATCATGGTCGTGGGGCAGTTGAAACTTGACTGGCTTGTGATTGGGCGGCATTTGCAACCCCTTCAACAGCGGCAGCAACACCTTTTCAGCATTCTCAATCTCCAAATTCGTTGTTATTTCATTGTTAGTCTTGGGATTGAGTCCACAAATCTCTGCATATTTTTTCGATTTCCGCAGCTTTTTAATTAAAATCCCCGGCTCTACATTTCCAGATACTGTAACTTTCCCTGCCTCCGCATCTATTTCGATAGTGAAAACACCTAATACCAAAATTCATCCAAATCACAGAACAAAAAACAAAGAATTATAAGATAAAACTTCTAAACCATAAAACCCACCATCAATTTTCTGCAAGATTTTCTTTACTTTTCGCTTACACCCATCACAGTGTACATTCACCTTAAGAACGCATTTCTGAAAAAAAAATGAAGATGGGGTTTGGCATTTCTTCTGAAAAAAGACAAATTAAAGATGGGGTTGGAGAAGGAGTTTACCTGGATCTTTAAGACCTCTTCTTTCCTCATTGCTTCCCTCTGAGAAGGAAGAAACAGAGGAATGAGAAATTGTAGATCTGACAGAGCAATGAAGAAAATGAAGAAGAGAAAGGCTAATTAGAGAAGAATCTCTATCTTCTCATCTTATACGAAAGAAAAGAAATTGGTAGAGAGAAACAGAGAGGTTGTTCAAAGCCTTACTCTTATATTGCTTTTAAATATATATTGCTTCACATTTCCTTAAACTTTGTGTTGGGTTCTTCCTTCCCTTTCCGGTGGTATTTATGAACATTGAGACTGTTTGGACGGAAAGAAGAATGTTTGAAAGAATAATGTTTTCAACTCGGCTCGGCTCGGCTCGGCTCGCCTTTGTTTGGTTTCATGATAAGGCTCATCCTAAATTAAAGCTTTTGGGCGGATATTTCTCTCCCCAACCTTGGATTTTTAAACTTCCTCTAATTTGAGTACACCAACCCTGTTTCAATATGCTCAGTTCCACGAACAAGTTGAGGTATTTTATTTTACATCCTATTCTGAGTTTAAAAACAAGTTTATGAAATTTATTATTATTATTTTCCAAAAACTATAATTGACAAGTAAGAGTAATAATGAGGAGATTTTTCATGCCTAACCAAAAAAAAAAATAATAATAAAAAAGAAAAACAATATGTAAGGCAAAATTTTGAAAATATTGTCAACAAAGTACTCAAATGAAGCGTTTGTGTAAAATAACCAAAATATTTTCGCTTCAATCATTTTCAGTTCAGCTAATAGTTTACAATTAATAGTTTAACTTCATCTAATAGTCTAGTTCAGCTCATAGATCAATTAGCTCTCTAACCGTCTTTAAATTAGTTTACTAAAAAGATTGGTAAAATTAAAATATTTGAAAATAAAAATCTTATACGTAGGAATTATTTTTTTAAAAAATGTTATAACTAAAATAGGTGAATGAAAAGTTATTACGGATAATAATTTCCTTACTAATTATATGAATTTGATTTTCAAAATTATAAAAATCAATATTCTCGTGTTCAGTAGGCATTTCTTAAGTAAACCAAAAAAATAGCCTACTTTATGAAACTTGTGAGGTGATTGGATTTTGAGAATTAAGAAAATGAGAGAAAATTCATATTTGTTTTTAATACATCACAACGTCTTCTTTACTACTATTCAACTTCTCCCCAACTTCTCATCAAACTTCAAATCAAATTTTATATTAAATTTAATCTAAAATAAATATTTTCTCTCATAAAACACAAATCTTATCTAAAATAAACATCATCTTACCTAAAAACACAAATCTGAATAAAGAATTTTACGACCTCTCCTCTCTAAAAACCATTTTTTAAACAAATACTTCATATCCGACTTACTCAATTTTCTCTTCTTTCTCCATTTCCTTTCGTCTCCTCTTGTCGGCTTTTCCAAAATCCAATGACTCCCTTCATAACAAAATAGCTACAATTATTTTTTACTTGAAATAAATGTCTAAGTTTTATTTTCGAAATTAATTAATTAACCAGAAAAATGATATTAGACCATTACACTCCTATAGTTTTTTTTTGGGGCCAAAATGGTTAGTTTTTAATAGATAATTTTCAAAAAATTAAAAGAATCAAACGGTAAACAAGGACACGTATTTGAAAATTCATCAATGAACTGGATACATAGATGTATATCTACCTAACTATTTTTGACATAAATATAAAAAATGGGTGAGAAATAAAATCATAATAAGAAAAAATTAGAGATTGAACTGTTGTTTACTATCAAAATGGCCTTACAAGATTGAACTGTCAAGAGGTATAATAATGGTGGTTCTAAAGCTTCTATTCACCCAAATATTTCTTTTTTACCACAAGCAATAATAATATAATAATATGATCACTATATATACATTTACGTGAAGCAATTAATAATTTATTTCTCATCCGTGAGCATAGTTCTTTGGTATTAGAATGTAATTAGGTCTCCTATTTTTATTTCTTTTTTCTAATATTACAACACTGGAGATAGGCGATAGAGATCGAATCGATGCTAATGTATCTCTGATGCCAGTTGAACTATGTTCGCCGTTGGCGTTAACTTCACGAAATTCAGTGGGTAATATGATTCCAACAATTAATAAACCCAAATAGTGTACATAACTGTCCACTCAAAAAGTAAGCCTTTGTGCTTTTCGGCCCAATTTGTTGGGTCCCTAACCTGGACGAAGAAGTACTCGAAACAGACTCATAAGCCATAGGCCCAGTTGTTGAAGCCACCAGTCCGTGCCCACCATCCTAGTTGTTGGCCATATGAAAAAAGGAGGCCCAGAAACTAGCCCAATCTTGCAAGAGTCACTTAGAGAAATAGCTGGATTTTAGAAGCTTATTATCAAAATAGCTTAACTTATTTTATAATTTAAATACATGACTAAATTTGAATTTCAAAATTAATTAAAATATGAGTAAAATATTGTAGACGATTGTACACTATAATTAAATCATTTTTTTATTTATTTACGTTAACTAAAATCAAGCTGTTATTAGGGTGATTGGTGTTGGTTTTTTTCGGCCAAAATCACAATTGAACCAATTTTTTCGAATTTTCAGCGTCCAAATTGATAAAGGAAAAAAAATTTGGTTCCATTTTCAATTTTGGTTGAATAGGATTTTTTTTTTTTTTTTTTGATTTGACTTTTAATTTAATTCTAACAATTTTTGTTTTTCTAACCAAAAACACTATTTCCATAAATATCACAATATTTACAATGCATTTAATTTATGTTTCATATTTAAAGTTGTTCTTCAATCAAATCTAAAGATCAATTTTTTTCTTAGTATTTATATATGTTCGGTTTGATTTGATTTTTTGTTCGTTTCTCCATCTTGAATCAAAACCGAACCAATATATTTCAATTTTTTTGATATAATATATTTTAATTTTCTAAAATATCAACCCGAATGATTAAATATTATTCTAAAAAATCGAACTGATCAATTGAATCAGTTTGATTTGGTTTAGCTTGTTGATTTTTGTTTTTACTTTTCACGCCTACCGACACCCTACAAAATGTAGGAGAATATCTAATTCAAAATTAAAAAATTAGAAAAAAATATACCGTCAACCTATTAAAGTGTTTATCACCTAGTTGGTTTTTAATTCAAAATTTTTTATTTTTCTTTTTTTTTTTTTTGAAAACTTGAAAAGGAATATGAGAAAAATTGAAAGGAAGCATTGAAATATGTTTATGAAGAGATGTATATATTTTAAAAGAAATGTACATAACATGACCTAATTTTGTACTTGTGAATTTGTTTTGTATAGAGCTCCATCTATTGTACTTATAATTGAAACTATTAAAACTACTTTTGGAGAGTTTTGAACTAAATTTGATAATCTAAGAAATCCATGTTGTAGACCATGTATTTACTAATACAATCTCAACAAGAATGCTAACCTATTGTATATTTATTGTTTGTCTCTATGGTTGTTATGTGCACGTAGGTCATTGTACATCATGATGGGAAGGTGAAAATATTTTTAATTTTCTTGAAGAAAGCATACATGCATCTTCCTTTTACGTACACACCAAAAATTGACTATGAGTACCATCACTACCATCGAAAACTCGATGCCAGATAAACATCACCAATTACATTCTCGAACCCAGTGTACATCGAATGTACATCTCTAACCTGTTGCGATTGACTTTAATACCCGTTTATTAAGATAGAAATATGAAGATATCTTTAATTTACTTGAACAAAAAATATATTCATCCCTCGTTTGCACCCTAGAGATTGACAATAAGCACAATCACTTTCGTTGAAATCTAGCGCAAAATAAACACCACTTGATTAAGTTTGTGAACTCGTAGTACATCCATTGTACGTCAATATCATCCTTTAGGGTTATAACCTTATCATTTTTAGCCTTATATTTATTAAGTGATATCTTAATTATCAACTTAAGAACGCACATGCAATTGGAACTCGATTCAATCGAGGATGTAAATTAATGTATTGTAGCAACCCAGTCCATAACCATTAGGTTATAGTATGGAAGTTACTAATGCATGAAAATTTAAACAAAATTTCGGCAGAGTTTTTCCTAAAATATAGGAAACTTATACCTGTAAAACAAAGTCTGAACCTTCGAAATGCATTTAAAACGATCCTGCAAGTTCAAATGAAATCATTTATCCTAAGACAATTAAACATAAATGTAAATCCTGAGATCTCGGTTTTAAAACTAAAACAGGTCATGTTCTAAGCAATTACAAATAGTTTTATGCTGAACAATATGAAAAATGACGGTAAACAAAGTAACGTAAGGATTGGACACATCAGACACATCCCCTCAGTCTATCCTCAGCTATTTGGATCATTCATCCTGGTTCGTACCTGCAACTATGGTTTTGAATTCATAGCCAACATAAAACGAAGTAGTGGGTCGGTGAAAACTCAGTAAGAAACCCAGCACGAGGTGCATGCAACATATAGAGCAAGACATGCGTTAATCAAAAGTCTATGAAAATCACAACAAACGAAAAGAAGTATCCCAACTCCTGAGAACTCGAGTCGCCTGGCCCAATAGCCCTGAGACAGTTATAGAGAAGGAGCCTTACTGGCTAATTCCATGAGACTTGAAAAGCCACTACCCGAACTCTCCCAGGTATGTCAGAGTGCCTAGGGGCAAGGGTTAACCGGTACTAGAGTCGTCCAGGTTATCTTGGGTCCCTCCGGCACGGTGGAGTCAATCCCAAACACATCAAGTACCCCAGAAGGTGCCGAGCCGAGAGCGATCCAACCTGCTAGCCCGGCGCTCACTTATGCCTAAGCAAATTTAGCTGCTCACTGCCTAGAAATTTCCCGCTCCAACTCTTGCGATGAGGGATAACCGACTGATGCCTGATTCCCCACTATCGCACCCTGTAAACCTTAGATCACTCAGCTAGGTTACACGTATGGACAACCAGGTTCCCAGTCGATGCCAAGTTCCTGAGTGCAAACTATCGACCCTATGGTCAATCCCACCACACTACAGGTCGATGTAGCGATCACTGCCCTAGTAAACTGTGAAGCCTCTTACAACAGTAACCTCTATCCGTTAGAGAATGTTGGCTGCATCCAACCCTACACCCCTATAAGTCACCCGCTGACGTGTCACTCAAACAATAGCCATATGGTCTACTAGAACCACCCTATGGCAGGGAGAAGTCGTGCCTAGACCGCATGTCCGACATGCTCACTCTAACAAAGTGACTCGAGCAAGCAATAACCAATTTTTGAACAGGACAATTACGAAGAAGCCATGCATCACTTTTCTAATGTCTTTCCACACATTATCAATGAAGTAACTACGAACAACAACAGGATATAACCCATATTCTAGCCTATTAGATCACAGACCACATGCTTTCAAATTCAATAATGAAATAACAAACAACGAACAACATATAATCCATATTCTAGCCTACCAGATCATAGACCACATGCTTTTAAATTCAATACGAAACTATATGTAAAAAGACGGGTAGTCCAATGAAGGGAGATCGCTAACTCTATTTCAAATGTGATTATGAAAATGCTTTGTAGACAAAATTCTAAAGCCACGAAAATAAAGAAATGATAGTCTATGTTCCCATCAACTCTTCTTTTCTTTCTTTTTTTTCTACGTAAAGTCTTTTTTCTTTCTTTGATTACCTGACTCATAAAATTTATACTCATCTAAATGTTTGTAGGAATTTCATGGTTTTAAATGGTTCAGAACTATTAATTAGTATTAGTGAATTAATAATTAAGTTGTGATTAATTGGAATTAATAGATAGTTGAATTGGTTTGAGAATCCTATAATTTGAATAAAGTAAGTTTAGATATAATGGATCCTAAATTTGTTATTTAGTAAATAAATAAGTGAATATAACTAATTAGGGATATTAAAGTAAATAGAATTGGTATAAACATTTCTAAATTAAATAGATTTAAGTTAGAGAAGTGTAGTTGGGAATCTTAAATCAAATAGCTAATTTTGGTTTGGTTAAGTTCTTAGGAGTTACGGAATCAGAGAATGGACATTTTACACTAAAAAGGGAATTCCATAAAGCGTTTGATCCCACTATCACCTTTTTTTTTTTTTTTTTTTTTTTTTCTTTCTTTTCGAGATAGCTATTTTAGCTAATACTCGGGTAACCATGTCTGGCCCTAGGCCCGACACCGGAATACATTAAGGAAGTGAAGACTACAAACTATTGTCACAAATAGGTCTCGAATCGAGAAGGAGCACACCTCTCGAGCCCAAGTCTTCAACCAAGTACGCCACCCCTTGGAGACACCCCGCTATCACCCTTTTCCAAACTAAGAGTCTTGTCAAACACCCTTATAACTCCCCATCCAAAGATTCGGTTGCCAAAAAGCATTAAAGACCTAAACCTCCACTTTCTACTTTTCTCTCCATGCTTGGTATAGGTGGCACGTCTGCTCTCTCTCTCCTCTTTTTTTTTTCGTGTATACCAAACATTTCCTAAGCTTTTTTGTGTTTCATAACAGGTCGTGCATCCCTTCTGGTTTGGTCTTTGATTGCGTGTAAGCGGTGCTTTGATATTTCTATAGATAATTATAATACGGTTCACATTGGCTATGTCCTAAGCATCGCTACACAGATGAAAACACAAATGTATGTTGTCAATTGTAATAATGTAATAAATTTTCATGTCATCTCCACATGGACTAATTTTTTGCAATTTTATATTCTAGATTGGGAATCATCAAACACTTAAATAAAAGATGGGTTGAGTTGATTTATAACATCAATGCGGGATACATGCTCAATACAATCGACATTGTCTTTGGTCAAACGCGTAAGAACAATATCTAACTATATTGAAACAAGCATGAAAAGTAAACTAAGTTAAGTAACAACAGTAAATCAATAACAAAAATACATAGAACATTAATTAGAATAGTTTTGTGGTAAGAATAATAACTTATGTTATACACCAATGCCTTTGCCCAAAGTACATATGCTCTTAATGTTGTCCGCATTAAGAATGTGGTTTACATTCCTTAGTAGGATAGATATGAGGGTTTTCCTTAAGCCTATAGAGCTCTATAGTAACCTAATAACAACAGTAAGGATCATCTAATCACCCATTTCTCCTGAAACGAAGTGAAAAGCAAACAAAAAGTGGATGGTCGGTCGTCCCTTGTTAATTAACATGCTTACTTTGGAAGTGATTACTTCTTACCTTACCCTAGCTAATTACTTAGTTCTCTTACTACTAACTTCAACATGTAACTATATAACAAGAATAATGCTTACAACAATCATAATGTGAGAGACATCGACTAAAACAGTGCAACCACTCCCTATACACAGTGAATGCATACTACCAAACTAGAATAATGCCTACAATAATCACAATGCGAGGGACATTGACCAAAATAGTACAACTACTCCATACATACAGTGAACACATACAACATACTAATAAGGCATAAAGTAAATAACATAAATAATAATAACATAAACTAAAAGAAAAATAACATGCATTAAAAATAAAGGTTCATAAACAATAGAGTAAATACAAACCAATAATAAAAGGTTGAACCAAATTTAATGTAAAAAAAGGAAAAGAAGGAGAAATCCTTAATTTGCTTCTATGTAACTCAAAAGCAATGTTGAAGACTTTACAATGGCTACATTGCAGCTCAACCTCTTGTCATGATAGTTGATCTCAATACTTTTCGCATTCACAATGTCCTCAGCTACTGAAATTTTTTTTTTCTCTCAGATTCTTTTAGAACTCAATCAAAACAATTGACTTCACATTAACTTCAAAATTCGACATTGAATATATTCGTTGAAGGTTCTTTTTATAGACCAAGGAAACCCTTGATTTTCTCCCACTACAACTTTTCTAGCATTCTATTTGGGTACACCTGGACTTGCTACCACAAATCCTTGCTTAGGCAATCAACAATGAATCCTGGCCGTTCATCATTATTTGAATCAGTCCAAAATTATTTATTTTATTTTTCTTATATTTAATTTTAAACTTGGCTGAATAGGACCAACATTAGGAATGCACTGCCTTTATAAATGCCTTCAGCATCACACTTTTGCACTAATATGGGAATGCGGCCAGCATCAATAACATTCTAGCTGAATCATTGTTTTCAACTTATCTTTTCCTATACTAATCATGAATGCTCACATATTGATGAATTTTTAACATGAAATTGTCAGAAACATTAAAAAACACACCTTAAAAGTGCTTTTTTTAACATATCTTCTATTTAACATGCCTAAAAATTGACAAAGTAATGTATTTAACCTATTTTTCATATAAAATAATGCAATTCTAAGACTTTTAGCTTAAATAAATAAATTAAGAGCATGAAATCTTAGAGAAATGAAGCTAAATAACTTTCTAAATGAAGAGTTATAAGTCTTGCAATGTCGTCCACCAAGCAGATCACCACCATCCTGTTAGGAATAGAGGGTAGAAGCATGCATTAAACGCGGTTGAAGCATGAGAATACAAAAAATTTCACAATTATTAATTCAACTAATCTACATGCAACACCTTAGGGGATTAATTCGCCTCTAATCAATTCTTATGAGTCTTTATGCAGAGTTTGATCAAATATTACCCTTAACGATCTTGAACGATCTTCATCTATCTTTCATGCTATGACTTTTTAGCTACACTAAGTGCTTGGTGAGAAACATCTAGAAAAGAAGCTTGGAATTATTCTATCCGAGTTTTGACTATAGAAAAAGAGATCATTTCTCCTAAACTTTCATTGTCCTCACTGAAGGTGAGATCATTTCTCCTAAACTTGGTTGTTTCTAATTATGAAGAAATGTCGTTTCAAGCTTTTTGTATCAATGTTGGATGCATTCTCAGTGCAATATTCTATGTAAGAATTAAGTTAATTAAAGCATTGGGAAATTTTAAAAATTTCCTAAGACAAAAAAGTTTTAGCTAGATTAGCTAGTTTTGGGTTGCTTAGAAATTTTAAAGAATAGAACTTAAATGTTGAGATAAATGTAAAATGAATTTATCAACAAGTAAATAATGCACACAACTATCAAATCTAACAAGTGTCAACAAGTCATTGGATTAGAAATCATGTAAATGGATTACTAAGATCTTTAATCAACTTTATTTGCAAAAAAATGAGAAAATTAAAATTGCAAAAAAAAAAAAAAAAAAAAAAGTAGAAGAAGTAAGAATACAATGTTAATGCGTGGGACAATGAGAATCTGGTTAGCAAAGTTAATAAGACATAAGAAAAATGAGGTTGAAAAGAAATATTATATACAATACTGGCAAAAAATGTTAGTAATATATAGAAGTAATAAATAAAATAGACAAAACTTACTTTATCAGAATTAGCAAGGCAAAAAAATGAAGGTTTGCAGCTAGAAGGTTCTTCACCATCTTGGATAGGCGAAGGTGGGGCCGAAGGTTGAGTAACATTGTTTGGAAATGCGGAGAACCAAGTACAGTCTGCATTGGGCTCGATGAACTGCCTCACCAATGTGTTCCGCTTTTCTCTATATTCCCAAAAGACTCTAGATTGTGTGAAGAAATGTTCCTGTTGGCTCTTCATTGCAGCCAACGGCCTCAGGAATTCACTAATGTCGCCCAAAACACCAATGTTTTGCCTATCCACGACCACCCTTGTTCTAGATTCAATGATTTGATATGGTGGTCGAGGTACTAACATTTCCTGAGTTGTTGTTGGCTGCACTCCTTCGCTTAAGCAAATAAGCCTGATTATGGGTGAAGAAGATCAGGTCCTGTGTCTTGTTGATGCATCACTTGACCTTTGCCTCCAGAATGCGGGTAACACCAATACTGAGCCGCGTGTCACGGTCGTACTCTTTGACTCGTGCGGTGTCATGATCTCACACTCGACATGGCCAACCTTAGTGGGGAACTCAAGTCCCATACTCGGATCGCCTATACTTTATGGCTAGTCGGATCGTTAAGCGAGGTTCTCAAGGCCTCCACTATGATTCATCGAATACGGAGCGAAATTATCTTGGTCATGCTTATATGCTCTCAAACACATCCATTCAGCCCACATGAATCCAATTTGAGATGGCAGTTTGCTTCTCGATATATGTGGCAACCTCCATCCCATGGGCAAGGGGGCAATGTCGGCACACTCGTGTCGTCTGACACTGTCGTCAAATTTCTATTATCAAGAGAAGTCACCCAAGACAATCGTCTTGCAAGTGCTCGCCCACACCATGATATACACTTGTGTCATGGGATAGCTCACTTAGGCCACAGGGCCCAGTGGTGATAGAGAGCTGACACCATGCCTCCACTTTTAGTACATTTTGGACCATTTTTAGTCTTCCAACAATGCATGTCTTTTTGACGAGGAATCATATGCCAACGTGGGGCATCCGTCGGATGTTCAATTGACACCAAACTTGGCGAGCTTACATCTTAGCTTCATACAGATTTAACTCCAGAGTCGCTCGTCAAAACTCCATTTCGAGCCTTGATATCGTCGCGATGGCTTGAGGCCTTATCGTGCCTCTACTAAGCCTTGACACCATCATGACTTTGTTTCCTGATGCATGTAGATGACACTATTCAACATTTTCTTGGTGTGATAGATGATGTACCATCCTCCTCGGTCACATCATGGCTTGTTAGGACGTGGGTCGTCAGAGCATATTCTATGACTCTGACATCCTTTCCCATTTAATCCAGTCATCGCCCTCGATGACTTAACACAGGGCATAACCAAACAGGTTATGACTTTACCCCGCTTGCACTCGACATCATCCTTCTAACGATCTAACCTTCAATTGGCAGTTGGTGGACTTGATAGTAACTCGTGCTTCAGAAGGATGTGATGAACGACACAATACTTGTGTGCTATCCCATTATGGACCTTCCCTCGCCCCTTTATGGACTTGGCCCGAGCCTCACCAGATAAGTATGACCACTTTGAGCGAATTAATATTACACCTCGAACTATCCCATCTACATATCACCTTGGCCTTAGCGAATAGTTGGCGATGACTCGCAATGCCAGGCTCTGTCCACTAGCCTAACCCTCAGGAAGTGCACCCCAATGGACATCTCTGAGCTTCCCTTTGGAATCTACCATCATCTAGACAATAAAACTCTGGCAGGCGATTAAGTTTTTGGCAGTACTCCTCGGCCAACTTCATTTACCGCTCACTTTGGCAGTACTCCTCGGCCAACTTTGGCAGTACACTCATGGTCTTTGAGCAGCTCACTCGAGCTTCGCTTTATCCAGCATGATGGCTTCTTCATGAATGGACGTTGGTTGTTGACAACTCTGTCAGAAGTTATCCATTTGGCGTATGGAATAACCTAAGGGACACTTGTCCTCACACTTTTCTTGGCCTCGGCCACATTGTTCACCCATATAAACTTTCCTTGTGCACTACTTGGCTTTTGATTGACGCATGTCATCTTGACTTTCGATTCTGCCTGCAACCATTAGCATTATCCCTATAATGATAATGGTTCTTTCACACTGTCTGTTCCATAAGGCTCTTAACAAATAGACCTGGTTTTTTATAGACGGGTACGACTCCTTCACGACATGTTTGCTCAAGACATTCACAAGTTTAAAGAGTTCGCTTCTCCCAGCTTCACATTGACACACAACTGTCTTACCTCAATAGAAATCTTAACATAGATGTATTGTCTTCATTTCAACTATCGGGTCTTTCTGTCTCAACCAACTGCATGCATAAATGTAGGCTCTGATACCAAATGTCGAGGTCGTATTCTTTGACTCGAGCAGTGCCATGATCTCACACTCGTCATAGCCAGCCTTAGAGGTGAATTCTAGTCCCATACTCGGATCGCCCATACTTTGTGGCTCATCGGGTCGTTAAGCGAGGTTCTTAAGGCCTGGACTATGCTTCATCGATTACGCACTAGAAGTATCTTGGTCATGCTAATATATGCACATGCATCCTTTCAGGCCACGTGAATCCAATATGAGATGACGGGTTGCCTCTCGATATATGTGGCAACATCCGTCCCATGGGCAAGGGTTCAATGTCGGCACACTCGTGCCGTCGAACACTGTCCCAAATTTCCATTCCCTTAGGAAGCCGCCCAAGACACATGTCTTGCAAGCGCTTACCTACACCACGACACAGGCATGTGTCATGGGGTAGCTCACATAGGCCACGGGGCTCAGTGGTGATGGAGAGCTCACACCATGCTTATAGTACATCATGGACAATTTTCAGTCTCATGATGTATCGTCTTCCTTGGTCTTATCATGGCTTGTCAAGACGTGGGTCGTCTGATCATATTCTATGACTCTGACACCGCGAATGGATAACATAGAGCAGTAATGCCTTTATCCTGGTCACATATGTATCATTAGTGGTTGGCATTAAGCTCGTTTTGACATAGTTAAACCAACAATGTGGTTTTGCATTAAAGAATAAGTCTACGACACTCTTGATAAGTTTGTGACCTTTCAAACAGCCCCTAGCACTTCTATAGTGTCAATGCACACTCTTAGTTGCGCTGATGTCAGCTTGACAACCAATGCGTTCTACTCTACATTGGGGTCGCATTGCAGACCGAGTGCTTGATTCCACGATGATGCGCTCCAATCGATAGATACTGTGTAAGCTCAACTATGGTATGCTCTCTCTCGTTAAGGTTTGCGTAGAATTCACGAACCCTTCTAGCCTAGCTTCTTCTTTTATCCTTACAATGTTTTTGCCATTTTCACCTCGCAATAGCTTTACCGATCTCCTATGGCAAACCAATCTTGAAGAAACCATGCTCTTGAAGCAATGCCATATTCTTGAGAGATATTTATCTCACGTCTACCTTTGCGGAGACCAGATTGATCTCCTATTGTACTTCTTCCATAATGTGCCTTTGCTTTTTGGATACGGAGGACATTCTAGGAGATTGGGTAATCCTCTTCCTTTTTCTCCTCCTCTCATTTCTCTCTCTCTTTCTCTACTTTTATTGGTTCAAGGTCTTCTCCTTAGGGTTCTTCTCCTCTGAGTCAAATTTACTTCTTCCTTAACTCGATACTCTAAGTCTTATTCTGCCCTTTGCACAAGCTTAGGCTTTGGCATTTCCTCAAGAGTGGTGCAACCATCTTCTCTGTCTCATCCTCATCTTCTTATTTTTCTTCCTTCTTCTCTCCACTTGATTCATTGGACTCTAGTAATGCTTCTTGCATTAATAATGCACCAGGTGCATCTGCTTTCTCAAGTGTAGGATCTGTCTCTTGAATAATTTAAGGAAATCCATGAATTGCGTAGCACAGTCGTCGCCTTATGAATCCTTCAACTCCTCTGTTATCTGTTAATCTTCTTGTTGCACCCTTGACTGTTCTTCTAATGCCTCTGATTCACTTTCAAGAATTATTTGCTAATGAACGGATCCTTTAAGCATGTCGGGATGGATGGTTTTGAGAGGGATTACATTTATTGGTTTAAAGGTAGTCGAAAAGGCCCTCACATATGCGTTATGCCCGCAGATGAGTGGTACCTATGTTTCTTCTCTAAATGAGAGAAACATAAAACTCTTCCTCCGACTCCACATCAAGGAGGGATCCGCTCTCCTAGGTGCATTTGATGCAACCTTCTTTCCCTTGGCTTGTGATCTTCTTGATGATGTCATTTGAATGTTTGAAAAACTTGATGAAAATTTGAGAATAATTTGAAGCGAAAGAATGGAAATGTTGATGATGTTGAGAGTTGTGAGTGAATTTTAGAGATTAAAGTTGAATTAAGAACAAATTGGATCAAGTTCTGGCCTTAAATAGGCAAGTTGCTGAGGATATAGCCGTTGTAGGTGGCCAATAGTAATATTGGTTGCATTACCGTTGCCTCAACATTCAAATTCTCCATTTATTGTAGTTCAAAAAAAGAGAAATTGAGTTAACTACTCGTTGGGCGACAACTATTTTAACATGTGTCATTTCTATTGTAATGGCTAATTCCTCCAAATTGGAGTTTTACGAAGTCCCTAAACAATGCTTTCCACATTGCTTTCAGCTTTATTCTTAAACAATATGGCTCATCGATGCTGCCCGCATTGCAAATATTTGTATTTTTTAAAATAAACCTAACTAGCAGAATATGTAAGAATAAAAATAACACAAAAATAAATGGGGGAAAATGTAAGATGTATATGATACGTACATGTGTTAGAGATGCCTCTCGCATTCAATTGGACTTTATTTGGTGACTAAATATTAGGAGATGCACTCTTTTTGAATATCTCTTCCCCAATAATGCTTGAGTTATGGCCATTCATCATAAACTTGTAGCCATTCTAATTGCCTTGGATCTAACAACTCTATTGGTTTGTATGTCAATAACTCTAAATGGTCCTTTCCTTTTAGATTTGAGTTTTCCAAGTAAGAATTTTAACCTAGAATTGTAGAGAAGAACTTGTTGCTCTAGGATGAATGTCTTAGGCATTGTCTTTTTGTCGTGCCATTTCTCGTCCCTCTTTATACATCTTTGCATTTTTTCGTGGGCTATTTGCCTATGCTCTTCAAGCTATAGCAATTGTAGTTTTCTACATGCCTCAATTGCCTCCATATTCAAATTTAGCTTCTTTACAGCCCAATACCCTTTATGGTCTAATTCTATTGGGAGATGGCAAGCCTTTCCAAATACTAATTTGTAGGGGGAAATGCCTAGATGATTTTTATACATGGTCTTGTATGTCTAGAGAGCATCCTTTAGTTTAGTGGACCATTTTTCCTCATAGGTTCCACTACTTTTTCTAATATTCCTTTGATTTCTCGATTTGAGATCTCAGCTTGACCATTTGTCTAAGGATGGTAGGGTGTTACAATGTGATGTTTAATGATATACCTGTGCAACATACTAGCCATTGCCCTATTGAAAATATGCGAACCTTCATCACTAATTATTGCTCTAGGTGTTTTGAAGCGTGTAAAAATGTACTTATGAAGAAACCTTGTGATAGTCTTTTCATCATTTAATGGAATAGCAACAACTTCCCCCCATTAAGACACATAATCAACAACTACTAAAATGTATGTATTGCCATAGAAAGGTGGAAATGGACCTATGAACTCAATGCTCCATACATCGAAGAGTTCAGCTTCGAGCATGTAATTCATTGGCATTTCATTTCGTTTAACCATTTTTCCTTTTTATGTGACACCCATTACATCTCAAAGAAAGTTGATGAGCGTCTTTAAAAACAGTTGGCCAAAATAATCTAGATTAGAAAATTTTCACAGTCGTCTTTGCTCCACCAAAATGACCTCCGTAAGGTGAAGTATGACATGCTATGAGTATATCTAACATTTCATCTTCTCTTACGCATCTTCGTATTATCCCATAATTGCATGACTTATATAAATAAGGTTAATCCAAAAAATGATATTTAGATTTATGATAAAAGCATTTAACTTGATTCATTGGAAAATTAGATGGTTTTATAACACTACACACATAATTTGCTATGTCGGTAAACCATGGTGATTCAATGTCATTGACCTTTAATAATTGCTCATCTTAAAGTTGTCATGAATGTCAATGCAAGAGGCATCACATTCTGATTGCTTAAGACGTGATAAATGGTTTGCGACCAGGTTTTCACAACCTTTCTTGTCCTTTATTTCAAAGTCAAATTCCTGTAGCAATAAAACCTATCAAATTAACCTCGATTTGTCATCTGATTTAGTCATATGATATCTAATTGTTGTATTGTTTGTAAAAATAATTATTTTAGATCCAATTATGTAAGATCTAAATTTCTCCAACGCGAACACTACTCTCAACAATTCATTGGCTGTGGTGGTGTCATTAATTTGAGTGTCGTTCAATGTCTTGCTCGCATAATAGATCGGTTGAATCAATTTCTCCTTTCTCTATCCTAGAATTTCCCCTACGGCATAATCACTAGCATCACACATAAGCTAGAAGGGCTTTGTCCAAGAGGGTGTAATTATGATGTGTGCATTTATAAGAGCTCTTTTCAAGATATTGAATGCCTTTAAGCATTCTTCTGAAAAGACAAAAGGTTGATTGACTTGAAGAAGTTCATATAGGGGTTTGGAAATTTTAGAAAAATTCTTTGTGAAACGTCTATAAAATTTGGTGTGGCCTAGAAACTACGAGTTCCTTTAACCATACTAGGAGGTTCTAACTATTCGATGCATTCAACTTTATCTTTGTCAACTTCCATTTCTAATTTAGAAATTGGATGCTCTAGAACAATAGCTTTGTTAACTCACCATAAATGACATTTTTTCTCAATTTAGAACTAGGTGAGTTTCTTCACATATTTTTAGCACCTGTCCTAGATATTTCAAGCAATTGCTCAAGGAATTCCCAAATACTGTGAAATCATCCATGAAAACTTCCATAATATTCTCTATCATGTTAGAGAATAACGTCATCATACATCTTTGAAATGTGGCTGGAGCATTGAAAAGTCCAAAGGACATTCTTCTAAAAGCAAAGATTTCATAAGGACATGTGAAAGTTGTTTTTCTTGATCCTTAGGATCTATCGTAATTTGATTGTATCCTGAGTACCCATCAAGAAAATAGTTGTATTTTTTACCAACAGTATGATCCAACATTTGACCGATATATGGTAGAGAGAAGTGATCTTTCTTTGTGACTTTGTTAACTTTCTGTAATCCATACAGACTCGCCATCTTGTGGCTGTCTTTGTAGTGATCAACTAATTCTTCTCATTCTAAATAGTGCTATACCACCTTTGTTAGGTACACATTGCACGTGGCTAACCTAATTGTTGTCCGCATTTGAATAGATCACTCTTGCATCCAACCACCTTATGATTATTTTCTTTACAACTTTCTTCACTACAATATTTAATCTTCTTTTATGCTCTACTAACTTACCTACTCCATCTTTCAGGCTTATCCTATGCTTGTAGAAAGATGAGCTAATGCCTTCAATGTCTACAATTGTCCCTCCTACTGCTTTCTTAGGTTGTTGCAACAGGTTTAGCAACAACTTTTCTTTTTCAGGTTCTAAAGTAGAGGAAATGATATATGGTAGAGTTTCCTTCTCCTCAAAGTAAGCATATTTTAAATGCTCAAGAAGTATTTTTCAACTTCACAATAGGTGGTTCAATAATAAATAGTTTCATGGGAGGACTCTTTCTCCCTCTCAAACTTAAAGTGTCAAAATGATTGAAACGAAAAAACACTTCACAACTTTCCACTTTGTCTTCTTCAAATGCGGAGGACATTGCTATTGCATCCTCCCAATACGAGGAGCATTCAACCAGTTTCTCTTTTACAACTTCTTCAACTTTCTCTTCCCTTGAATTTAACATTAAACAACTTTCAAACTCAGCAAGGTATTTCAATAGAAAATGTCAATAATGAAGAAGCTGATATCAATGAAGATTGTGGTCATTGTGTTATAGAAAAGTTGCCTGTATTGTAGATGAGGACTCATGCACATACATTAGAAGTGATTGTCAGGGTGTATGGCTTAATAAATAGGTTTGTGTTATGTTGTTTTATTTACGATTTCTGAATTTGAGATTTATTCTATTTGTTAATTTAATAATTTTAATACTGATTGACATCATATCCAACTTGAGAGTGATGATAATCAAGCAGAGAACATTTTTGTTCATTGGAACATACATACTAGAGGCATCACAGTGATGCGTGATCTTGCACAAGCTAGAATGGCTGGTGAGCGACTCGTTATTCAATATAATGCCGAAGGTCAGAAAATCGACAACAATGCTACTAAATTATAGAGTTACCTTGGGACTCTTGTTAGGAAATCTATTCCTTTGACTTGTCGTGATTGGTCCAAAGATGTCTCTAACGATCTGAAAGAGAAGATATGAGATTGTTTAGAGGTAAAATTTTACTACTATATCAATCACAATATATATATATATATATAAGATTAGTGTGTATTACTAATTGACTTGTATTGTCATCAGATGTCGTTCGTGTTGAATCCTAAATCCAAACATAGGATTATGTTGTCGACGTTAAAGAAGTTCAAAACGTTCAGATACAATATTACAAAATATATCAAAGAATTAAAGGATAAGCCTGAACTTCTTGCATCTTTGCCTCGTCTATACAGTTACATCCCATAAGATGAATGAGATAGTTTTGTTAAAGATCAACTGTCTGATGACTTTAATGTACTTAAGCTTTATTTTTATATTCTTATATGTCAAATAGGCAATCCAACTTCTTATTCTTATTTTTATATTTTTATATGTCAAATAGAAAAAAAAGTGAAGATGGATCAAAGAGACAATCCAACATTAAATGTCCTCACCATATATCGCGAAAGGGATATGCTCATTTCGCTTCTGAGCTAGTAACAACTATTCTCGTATTATATGTTTCTTCATATAATTATTACTAATCATTTCATATATTTAATGTGTGATTAATTTGTATAGGGTTTAAATAATACTACTGATCCATCATATCGTGCAACTCTATGGAAAGAAGCTCGTAGAAATAAGAATAAAGAGATTGTAGACCCAGAAGAGATTGAAATAATAAAATGTATTTAGTGTTTGTTCATTATGTTTTAACTTAAAATATTACGCTTATACTATACAGTTAATAAAAGAAAATTAGTTACAGGATGCGCTTCATCAGTTGAAGGGAGTAAATATGTTTTGACTGACGCATTGGGCACGCCGGAACATTGATGACTTGTTAGGAGAAATGTGTGAGTTTATTTCCCCATCACAATACTTCAGAAATTGGCGTCAATAGTCTAATTTTGCCAAGCAGCAAATAGAAGAAGTCGTGGGAGACGTTGGAAGCGCTCAACGATTCAAAACTGTAAGTGTTTGTATTACTAACTCGATGATGCATGAACATGGTGTCCAAGAGGCTGTGAGAGATGATTTAAGAGAGGATACATGTGAATTTGATGTAAGAGAGGATGCACAAGTTGGGCCAGTGATCGAAGAGCCCATATTAGATTTAGGAGAGGTACGATTTTATATATTAACTAATAAGTGTACGTATCATTTAATGTGCAAGTAACTAATTATTGTTTTTGTAGGGTATGACATGTCAACTTGATCTTGAGTCCACAGATAACATTGTTACCATTGGCACAATGTATGAATCAAGAGGCGCATCTACCAAAATACATGGTATGATTTTTGAGAAATACAACGTGCGAGTGATGATTGATTTAATTGTGACTAGCAATGAAAAGCTGAACTTACCCGTACCGGTGAACAAAGAATTACAGTTCCTTGAACAAGTTATTAACACATTCATACCATGGTCTCGTGCGTGAGTCATAAGCTCTAATGCCACAAAAAGGTATGTGTATTTTCATAATGATATGTTAATATATCATATAATTAGAGAATATTATTTCTTTACAACACTGGGTATGATTTATCAATTTTAGTTTTGTTAATTTACATTTTTTTTTAAATTTACATACTTGGTTGCTAAAATGTTTGTTTTATTATCGCAGGCGACATTGGATTTTGATCGTCATAATTCCTTCTGAAAATACGGTGTATCTTCTCAATTCTCTAAATCAGAAGGTGGTAGATAAAGATTTGCAAAAACTCGTAAAAACGTAAGTTTCAATATTCAAAGTTATAATTTTTTTTATTAAGTTTTATAATCCTAATATGAAAACTCATAAACTTTGTTAGTTCCTATCGAATGTGGAGAATTAAACATTCGCTCGAGCGAAGTCCACTGATATGGAAATGTCTAAAGATAAAAATCGAATCGTATTGTTGGTTAACGTACATTTGTTTATTAAGTTTAGAACTTGTTGGACTAAATATCATAAGTATACTTA
>JBBMEG010080962.1:0-10531 GCA_037832605.1 Cyclanthera cordifolia
TGTTTTGTGATAACAAGGCAGCGATATCCATCGCTCATAATCCTGTTCTCCATGATAGGACTAAGCATGTTGAAGTTAAGAAACACTTTATCAAGGAAAAAATTATAGACGGAACTATATGTGTCTCCTATATGCCAACTTCAGAACAAGTAGCAGACATCTTTACAAAAGGACTACCAAAACGTTAGTTTGATAAGATGGTGACCAAGTTGGCAATGGAAGATATCTTCATACCAACTTGAGGGGAAGTGTTGGTTATATTAAGATTATTTAATTATCTTGTAAATATAATAAAGAGTATTATAACTTATTATATTATTATTTTATTATTTCTCCTACTTTAGTTAGGAAAGCTTTTCTATTTAAATCACATTGATTGTATCATTATTGTGTGTGAGAAATAAAGTAAAGTCATTCTCTCCTAATATTCTACAATAACCAACAATATGTTTGCTAGGTTGGCGGCCTCACACGTTTCTTTGTGTTCTGCAGCTTAGATGGTAGCTGATTAATTCGAGCCTTACTGGTCGCTCCAAACATGAGCTCCAGGGCTTTCCACACTTCACGAGATGTTTCAAAGTTGACAACATCAAAAGCAATTGCTGGGACCATTGAGCCGAACAGCCAGCCAGAAAGTGCTCTGTCGACAGTGAACCATTCTTCGTATTCTGGGTTCAACTCTTTCTGTGTTGTTTCACCATGATTTTGAACTTCAATGTATTGATCTGGCTGTATCTTGGTGCCCAGAACGTGAGCATCCACTCTTTGCCTCTTAAAATAGCTAGGACCATTCCACGCCACAGAAGAAAATTTTTCTCGTCTAGTTTCACAGTCAAAACAGTGCTTAGAGGGTGTCCGAAAGAGAGATTGGGCAATACCTTGGGAGTTACCTGAGCTGCAGAAATGACAGAGGTAGAGGCAACATTGTTACTGGCGGAAGCAGCAGTTTGATCAGCCATGGTGTTTTGCCTTGAAAAAGCTCTGATACCAAGTTTGAAATTAATGTGCCCTAGTTTTAGGAGGAAGAAGGATAAAACAGAGCACGAAGAAGAAACAAATAATTTTCCCTTATTATTTCACATCCAATCAGTGACAGCTAAATAGCAGAAGAAGAGTTGACAGCAAGGTTGGTACAACCAATAACAATCCACCACGTGGACAGTTTGTTACACCAGAAAATGTGACCTAAACGACGTCACTATGAAAGAAAATAAGATTGATGAAAACATTTAAAGGTTAACGGCTATACTTACTAATAATCGTCTGCAAATTTCTCTATTTTGATCAATAAGCCATGTGGCAAAATCAAAACTTCTCATGGGTTGTGACTAGGGAATCCTCTATCTCTTTTTCTATTCACTTTTGTTGTGGATTGTATAAGTAGGATGCTCTATCATGCAGAAGTGCGAGGCCAGATTGATTGATTTATGGTGGGTGGTCTGTCGAGAGCCATAAAGGTAACACACTTACAATTTCCGGATGACACCATTTTGTTTTCATCTGCAAAAGCTCACCATCTTACCAATTCGCTGAAGATCATTTGGGATTTCGAAGTGGTGTCTGGACTAAAGATTAACTTTGCAAAGTATGAATTTCTATGTATTGACATGGATAATTTGTCCTCACAAAATCTAGTAAATGACTTAGATTTCAATCTCGGATCATGGCCATCATCTTACTTGGGTCTTCTGTTTAATGGGAATCCAGAACATCTCGCCTTTTGGTCCCCAGTGATCAAGAAGGTAGAGAAGAGAATTGTGTTAGGAACCCGAATAGTAGGAATAGGCAAGAATTATATTGATAAGAACTTGGTTACAAAACATATAAAGTGCATCAATTCTAGAGGATGCACGCTCTCCCTAATCACTGATGAAAGTGATTCCTTTTTCTTCTTAAACATAAACATAACCAAGACTACTACAAAAGATTCATTTAAATAACATAATAACTAACGGTAATAAACGGTCATGGCAGCAGCCCCAACAACCCTACTAACGGCTAGGAGTTTCCCCTGTTTCTTCTCTGGTACACTTGCAGAGGCGGGGACCTGACATGTCCCCCTTCTTCGAAATCCACCTTGTCCTCAAGGTGGAAGTCAGGGAACTGTTGTCTTATCAGTTCGGTGCGTTCCCAAGTTGCCTCATGTGGGGGAAGTCCCTTCCAAGCAATCAGGACTTCTGTTTCTTTAGTGCTCGGGTTCCATTGATATGCGAAGACTTCGTGAGGTTCAGCAATCCATTCGTAATCATTTGATAATTGGGGTCCGTGAGGAATTGCTACCTCCCCTGATGCTACTGCCTTTTTGAGCTGAGATATGTGGAAAACTGGGTGGATCGTGGACTCCGGCGGCAGATCTAAGCGGTAGGCCACCTTGCCAATACGCTCTTTGATTTGGTAGGGGCCGTAAAACTTGGGCGAAAGCTTCTTATTTCGTCGTTTGGCGAGGGACGTCTGACGATAAGGTCAGATTTTTAGAAAGACCATATCACCTTCTGTAAACTTGATATCACGGCGCTGTTTATCTGCATACCTCTTCATGCGTTCCTGAGCCAGTCGTAATTGATCTTTAATTTTTTCCAGCATCATATCCCGCTCCTTGAGCTGATCATCCAAAGTGGCGTTAGCTGTCTTTTGATCTCCGTAGTGTAGAATTGGTGGAGGGGTACATCCATAAACTACTTGAAAGGGTGTTGAGTGCAGCGAGGCATGGAAAGTAGTATTATACCAATATTCTGCCCATGAAAGCCAATCAGCCCATTTGGATGGATTTTCGCCACAGAGGCATCGGAGGTAGTTTTCCACCGCTTTGTTGACTATTTCAGTCTGGCCATCGGATTGGGGGTGGTATGCCGTGCTGCGGTGTAACTTGGTTCCTTGGATGCGGAATAGTTCGGTCCAAAAGTGGCTGATGAAGATTTTATCTCGGTCGGAGACAATTGATCTGGGGAAACCATGGAGCCGGACAATTTCCTTGATGAATATCGTGGCCACTGATTTAGCAGTGAACGGGTGCTTGATGGGAATAAAATGTGCGTATTTGCTAAGCCGATCGACAACCACCAATATGATCTCAATGCCATGTGACTTGGGTAGACCCTCAATAAAGTCCATTGAGATATCTTCCCATATTCGATCCGGACAAGGAAGAGGTTGTAGAAGGCCTGCAGGAGCTTGAGAGGACGCCTTGTTTCGTTGACAAATAACGCACTCCTCGCACTAAGTCTGGACATCCGCCTTCATACCAACCCAATATAGTTCCCCAGTGAGGCGTTTGTAGGTTCTTAAAAACCCCGAGTGACCTCCCAGAACGGAGTCGTGATACGCATGTAGAACGGCTGGTTTCAAGGATGAGTTTTGTGCTAGCACCAGACGTCCTTTGTAAAGGAGTTTCCCTTGCTTCCACGCAAAATTGAATCTGGATGTAGGGTCCTCGCTGAGGTCCTGGATGATTTGTTTGAGGTGAGTGTCTTGCTGAACTTCTTGCTTAATTACTTCTAAATCAAGAGTGTGAGGTAGAGTGAGGGTGGCTAAATGAGCGGTTGGGGGCACACGAGACAGTCCGTCGGCGGCCTTATTCTCCAGGCCTGGACGATACTGAATTTCGAAGTTGTATCCTAGAAGCTTGTATAACCACAAGGTGCTTGAGAGCTTGCTGGTCGGTGCGAACTAAAAACTTGGCGCCCAATAAATATAGGGTCGCCACCGTTGCACAGATAAAACTATGGCCATCAGCTCCCGCTCATAAACCGACTTGGCTTGGTTGCGGGGAGAGAGGGTGTGACTGAAATAGGCAATCGGCCGTTGTCTCTGAGTCAGCACTGCCCCCAGACCTGTTCCAGACGCATCTGTCTCGATGATAAATGGAATCTCGAAGTCTGGAAGGATCAGGACTGGCAAGGTGGTCATGGCACGCTTGAGGCTGTCAAAAGCATGTTAAGCTTCTTCGGTCCACTGAAAAGCGTTCTTCCCCGTGAGTCTGTTAAGTGGCGAGGCTATTGTCCCATAGTTTGCCACGAAACGCCTATAATAGCCTGTGAGGCCCAAAAACCCGCGGAGCTCCTTCGCATTGCTTGGTGTGGGCCATTCCATCATAGCACGCACCTTCTCGGGGTTGGCTTCCACCCCGTCAGCTGATATCCAGTGGCCCAGGTATTCGATCTTTGTGCGCCCAAACTGGCACTTTTTCAAGTTTGCTACTAACTTGTGGTCCCTCAGCATCGTCAGAACCATTCCTACATGGCAGATATGTGTATCCCAATCGGGACTGTAAACCAAAATGTCGTCAAAAAAAACTAAGACGCACCTGCGTAGGAAGGACCTGAAGATATTGTTCATGAGAGCTTGAAAAGTCGCCGGGGCATTCATCAGACCGAACGGCATGACAAGGAACTCATAGTGACCGTCGTGGGTGCGAAAAGCTATTTTTTCGATGTCATCTACGTGCATCCTTATTTGGTGATATCCGGATTTAAGATCAATTTTGGTGAAGAACTTCGCCCCCTGCAGTTCGTCCAGGAGCTCTTCGATGATGGGGATAAGGAACTTATCAGGTACTGTAGCGTTGTTGAGAGCGCGGTAGTCCACACAGAAGCGCCAGCTCCCGTCCTTTTTCTTGACCAGCAGCACTGGGCTTGAATAAAGAGAGGTGCTTGGACGTATGACGCCCGTTTTAAGCATATCGGCTACCAGTTGTTCGATTTCATTCTTTTGGCTGTGCGAGTAACGGTAGGAGCGGGAGTTAATTGGCTCAGACGCATCGCGTAGGTGTATGCGATGGTCGATGGCGCGAGCTGGTGGACGTGTGGTGGGTTTCTGGAAAACGTCCCGGTATAGGTCGAGTATTTCCTGTATCTTGGGGGGAACCGTGGGCAGGGGGTCCGTCTGATCAAATTCTAAATCATGTATCTCTGCTGTCAAAGCTCGCAATTCAACGAGGTACCCCGTGTCCTGGTTTTTCCATGATTTGCGTAGCTGCTTAAGCGACACCTCTGCCCTTGTTAGGGTCGGGTCCCCTTGAAGGATAGAGGTTTCCTGTCCCTGTGAGATCGTCATCCTCAACGCTTTCCAATCCACTGTTGTTATCCCCAATGTCCTAAGCCATGCCATACCCAGGATGACATCAACGCTTCCCAATTCCAGCGGTAAGAAATCTGCGGAGAAGACCATATCCCCCAAGGACAGGGTGACTCTTCTGCAGATCCCCTGACCTCGCACCGCTGCGCCGGTGCCCATTATAACTCCGAAGTGGGACGTCTCTGTTACCGGAAGGCCTAACTGTTCTACTACAGTAGGGGAGATGAAGTTATGTGTTGCTCCGCAGTCGATCAGAGTTAGGACTTCTCGATCAGCGATCTTTCCTTTTAATTTAATCGTACCTGGGCTGGAGAAACCGACAACAGTGTTGAGAGAAAGTTCGGCTATCTCAGCCATGACTTGCTCCTCGCTTCCGTCTGTGAAAGAGTCCATACGTTCTGTTTCCTCTTCAGAAGCCACTTCGTCGTGCACTACTAATATACGTAGCTCCTTACCTTTACATTTATGGTCTATGAAGAAGCGTTCGTCACAACGGTAGCAGAGGCCCTTTTCTTTTCGAGATTGGAGTTCTGAATCTGTGAGCCGCCGAAAATGGATGTCTTTTCGTATTCCCGCCGGTTGAGGTTAGAGGGTGACTGATCGCGACGAGTTTCCTTCAAAATATTTAAAACTTGATGCGTTCGAGGACGGGGGAGATGAAACGTTAAGTCTGGTCCCGTGGACTGGGCTCGTCATCTGACTTTTGGGATTTCGACTGAAGGCCTGCTCCTGTCGTCCGTATTGGGCTTTCGCCTTATCCTCTATTCTTTGGGCCGCCCTCATGATGGCCTTGAGTCCTACTGGTTCGAAACAAAGGACCTCTGCCCGAACGTGGTCCTTTAGTCCATTTAGAAACGCGGCTTCCCTTACTTCTGGTGGGAGACCGCGCAAAGGAGCCGCGCATTTTTCAAATTTTGCCCGGTAGTCAGCCACCGTCCCTTCCTGTCGAATTGACAAGAAACGGGCATATAAAGATCCTTCTTGGGATGGCCTAAACCTATCGATCAGTCTTAGCTTCAAGTCTTCCCATTTTTCAAAAGGCTCGTCTTCTTCCTCATACCTTAACCAGTGGAGTGCTTCTCCACTCATACATATCGAGGCTACCGTGATCTTTTCCTGACTCGATAATTGATGAATATCGAAGTATCGCTCTACCCTGAACAGCCAGTCGTCAGGGGCTGTTCCGTCGAATTCTGGCACCTCGACTTTTTTAAATTTCTGACGGGTCACATTCTCATCCATCTCCTCCTCTTCCCGATGCCCTATGTTCGTGCTTTTGGATTCAGCTTCGACGATCCCCCCTTTGCTGTTAGCTGGCTCTCCACGGGTTCCGCTCACCGTAAGGGTCTCGATAGCCCTTTCATAGCTGCGATTCGTGTGTCTCTGCTCCTCTATAGCCTTAAAGAGTCTCTCTATATTTCTGCTCATCTCTGTGAGACGAGCTTCAATTCCCTCCGTTGCTGCTCGGATGGTTGAACCTTCTTCTCCTTTTCCCTCCATTGTCCTTCCCCTCCCCCTGCTCGCTGTTCCCCTTGGCCTACCCAGGATGACTTGCTCTGATACCAATTTGTTAGGAACCCGAATAGTAGGAATAGGCAAGAATTATATTGATAAGAACTTGGTTACAAAACATATAAAGTGCATCAATTCTAGAGGATGCACGCTCTCCCTAATCACTGATGAAAGTGATTCCTTTTTCTTCTTAAACATAAACATAACCAAGACTACTACAAAAGATTCATTTAAATAACATAATAACTAACGGTAATAAACGGTCATGGCAGCAGCCCCAACAACCCTACTAACGGCTAGGAGTTTCCCCTGTTTCTTCTCTGGTACACTTGCAGAGGCGGGGACCTGACAAATTGCATCTTGGAGTTTGACTAATATATCAAAAGGTGGAAAATTGACATTAATTAATGCTGCATTTGCCAACCTCTCCATCTTCTATTTATACATCTATGGTGCTCCGAAAAACGTCACAAATGCTGTTGAAAAGCTGTTTTGAAATTATTTTTGGCGTGGCAACAATGGACCAAATCTAGTCATTTAATCAGTTGGTCGAAAATAAAACATCCCATTTGCGATAAAACCCCAACCCTTAAGATGTATAGAAGAAGGGCTAAGTAACCATATGTAGTCACATGATGATAGATATATGATGTAAAGTGTAGGAAGTAAATAAACATGTGATAAACACATGATGTAATTAGGCATGTGATAAGCACATGGGTACATAGTTTATGTACCAATATTTAGGTTGCATCATGTGAGGAATTAGTTCTGTAGCATATATTTGGTTTCTAGGTGTTTGGTTTTTTTAAAAATACATAGTTTGAAAATGTATTTTAGAAGCTTCGGTTTATATAACCAATAGGATCGGCTCCACAACTCTAAACCACTTTGGATACTGTGTACTCACTTTCACCAATTGTCACTCTAGTAGGATTGGAACTATAAATGCCTTGTACCTAGAAGAAACGATAACACAAATTTAAGTATTAAAATGTTTTCTCATTTAGACTGCATATAATTTTCCCTGGAAGAGCATGCAGTACCTAAGATAAGTAAGACAAAAAGGTAAAACTCCCAAGCAATTCAAAGAATGATGAGAATATCTATGACCTGAATCCAATCACAGTGAATATTCGGAAACCCAATTGAAAAATGGAAAAGAAAATTTATGAAGATGAATATCCAAAAGGCAGGATAGTTAATAAGAGTAAGGACTTAATGAAGCAGAGACCGATTACCAGGTAAACCATTGGAAATAAGCTGCAAAAAGAGAAAACAAAAAGTGGATTTGTGTTTATATTAGTATTTTATTTTTTAATTATTTTTTCTTAATCAAGTATTATTTTCTCCATTTACGATTAGGTTAAATATTATATTTTTTTTTATGATTAAGTTATCTCTATTAATCTATTTAAACCCCATGGGGAGTTCATTATTAAATTAGAATTTGAATTCCATCATTTCTATATTCTCTTCTTTCGATCCTGATAATTCCTTTCTTTACTCATGTTCCTTCTCTTCTTCGAATTCCTCCTCTTCTTAAGACAAAATCAAAAAATTGAAAGAAAAAATGAAATGCACCGTGACCATTCTTGATTTATTATCGATTCCCCTTAAACTGGGTGTAAGTTTTGATGTCAATGAAAAGATTGAGTTTGTTCACAAGCTACACGAGAAAGTTAAGGAGCAGATTGAGAAGTAAAATTCCATTATTGCTTCAAGAGTAAATAAGAGGTTTAAGCTCTTAGTCTTTAAACTGAGAGATTGGGTCTGGGTTCATTTTTGAAAGGAAAGATTTCCTACTCAAAGAAAATCCAAGCTTTTGCCAAGAGGTGATGGACATTTCCAAAGTTCTTGAGCACATAAATGACAATGTTTATAAAATGGATTTAGCAGGTAAATATGGTGTTAGGGTATTCTTTAATGTTGTTGATTTGATTCTTTTTGATGTAGGCGATGACTATGATTCAAGGACGAATCCTTTTAAATTGGGAGAAAATGATATGAACCAAGGAATATCTATTTTCATGCCTCAAGGTCCAATCACAAGGTCGAGAGCCAAGTGTCACGGTCGCACTATTCGACTCGTGCGGCGCCATGATCGGACACTCGTCATGGCCAGCCTTAGAGGGGAACTCAAGCCCCAAACTCGGATCGCCCATACTTAGTGACACGTCGGGTTGTTAAGCGAGGTTCTTCAGGCCTCGACTAAGCTTCCATCGAATACGCATCGAAATAATCTTGGTTTATGCTTAATCGCACACGCATCCATTCGGCCAACGAGATTCCAACACGAGATGGCGGGTCGCCCCTCAGATATTGTGACAAGCCTCTATCCCGAAGGCAAGGGAGCAATGTCGGCACACCCGTGCCGTCCGACACTGTCCCCGGGTTTCCACTCCCAAAGGAAGATGCCCAAGACACTCGTCTTGCAAACGCTCGGCCACACCATGACAAATGCATGTGCCACAGGGTAGCTCACTTAGGCCACAAGGCCTAGGGGTGGTGGAGAGCTGACACCATGCTTCCCCCTATAATACATTTTGGACCATTTCCCGTCTTTCACCAATGCATGTCTTTTTGGCGAGGAATCATACGCCAGCGTAGAGCATCCGTCCGATGTCTGATTGACATCAAACTTGGCGAGCTTACATCTTAGCTTCATACGGACTTAACTCCAGAGCCTTTCGTCAAAACTCAATCTCGAGCCTCGAAATCGTCGGGATGGCTCGGGGCCCTATCGTGCCCCCATTAAGCCTTGACACTAACACCTTGTCACTGACACCTTATCACCATCGTGGCTTACTTTCTTATGCATTCAGCTGACACTGTTCAACACTCTACTTAGTGTGATGGGTAATGTACCGTCCTCCTCGGTCACATCACGGCTTGTCAGGACGTGGGTTGTCAGAGCATATTGCATGACTCTGACACCAAGCAACTACATAGGCATTGATCACTTTTAGTCTAGCTATGGTGAGCTCGAAAGAGAAAGTATTAGAAGATGTTTTAGTACTTTCCTACATGTGTTTCAATATTCAGCTTCACGATGGAGTTGCATTAAATGCGTCTAGCTTCATGCATGAAGACTCAAAGTTAAAATTCAAGTTACATTGAAGCTGAAGTGAAAGATCATCTAAATGTTCATTTAATGCAAGTCAAGCATCAACTAATGAACTTATGCATTAAGCTAATTTTAATGGAGATTCATTTACTTAAAAATGGATACAAAAAGAAGAATGAATACTAACATTCAAACTCGGATTAATGGTCATATGTTATGTAATTTTCAATTTTGAGTAATAAAAATGGGTTTCTAGGTTACTATTGTTTGTGGGTCATTATGACCATAATGTTTGGGAGGTTACACACTCTAAGAGACTTTATTGACTGAATTTAGGTTAATATTTTAAGGATTATAAAAAACCATCTTGGATGTACAACAAACTAGACTTCATTTTTTAGTGAAATAACGTATTTGCTTCTTTAAGCCAAGAACTTGTTTTTCTTTGCAATTCTTGTGATTAGATTGCAAGCTAGGATTATTCAAGTAGTGTTGATCAAACTACTTGTAGAGTGGTTCGTTTCACGAGTTTATAAGCAATTTTTCTATACTCTTGATCTTCATTATCAAGGTAATCCGTTCTAACACTTTCTCTTTGATTGATTCCATATAGTTTTTGGGTTTTCAGGTTTTTGATTTAAAGGTCTTGTTCTTCAACAAGATTGTTAAATCCAATTCTCGAGGGTGTTTTCAACATTTGGTATCAGAGCATTTGACTTTTTGATCAGACAAATCTGTCATTAAGTTTATCTCTTTGAAAAAAAAAAAAAATCTTTCTTGTTTAAATCTGAGTTAGTTTATGTTCACTACTACAAATAAGGGAATAGGTGACGGTCAAACAAAAAAAATTTCAAAAACACGGATATTTAGTGTCGGTCA
>JBBMEG010080963.1:0-10531 GCA_037832605.1 Cyclanthera cordifolia
TTTGATAGATATGACAAGAACATTAAGAGTTTGTTTGATAGATGGAATATAGTTAAATTAAGTGGCGTTAAATTAAGCTGAAATTAAGTTAAAGATTTATTCTTTTTTGTGACGGGCTTTTGTGTGTCATTTATTTTGCCCATTGGACAAGAGTTATATCTATACTTTGGTCACGGTGTAGGGTGTTGTACGAAAATGAAAAGCAACAAAGCATGAGCCCCCAATTTCAAGGATTGAACTTGTGTTGCTAGTGTTGAACTGGATTAGCATCAAACTGGAATATAGTACTTATCAAGTATACGTATGTCATACTTTATATCATATCATACTATTTAAATTGTTAAATGATCCTTCATTTTTTACAATTTTACGCTTAAACTATACTTTAAATTACAAATTTTATTTTTTAATACTTTCGTTATCTTAAAAAAACATGTGTATCATTTTGATGAATTATTTATTTTTATAGGTAAATTATAAATTTAAAGTTAGAATTTATAAATGATAGACGAATTAATTATGTAAATGTGATGCATGAATTATGTTTTTTTTTTTTTTTTTCAATTAAGTATTTATCTCAAATTTTCATCATTAAGTACAAAAATATCTAACATCTACCTATTTTATTCACCAATAATTGCGAATGACAAAACTATTTTTTAGATTTTATTAAAGCTTAAGAACTAAATTTTAATTTTTCAAATTGAAGATTTTTTCAAAACACAGATTTTATTAAAGTATAGATTTTGTAACTAGGGACTAAATTTTAGCAACTAAATTTATAATTTATCTTTTTTTTAACTATTTTTTCAAAATAATATATTTTTATTATTACAAGTATATCATTCAATAATTATACTTTCTTTTTAATTCACACACCGGTGAACTTAACGCATACAACATATAATCCCATCATTATTTATTTACAATACAACATGCAACAACATTCATTTAGTATGTAATCAATGTAAAATTGTTATAATAAGTGTAAATATCTATCTAAAAAAAATCTTAAATAATAATTCATGAACGAAAATAGTAGGTTTATGTTTTATAATTCTAAAAATTTTGGAACTCTTACTATATTATGAAAGAAGGTTTCCTCAATTTTCTTACCAAATATTTGGATCAATAACATTTTTTTTTCTCAATTCAACCTCTCAAAATGATGCTCTTCCATCTTCAAAAAACTGTTAAATATGTTAAGATATTGGAATAATAGTTAATATGTAGCAAAAATATAAAAAATTGATAATTAATAATAATTTTTAAAAAAAAATTTTACCAAAAATTGCAATGAAAAAAGTTAACTTTTTTTACTAATTAATAATAAAGAAGAAAATTCTCGAAGATTAGAATGTAAAAGGTTTTATACAATTTTAAAAATATATTTTTTTCATAAATTTTATGGTATTTATTATTCATTTACTATTCTTTATTCTTTGAAATATATCATTTTGGTTAGTTTTTTTTTAAACACGTAAGCACGTCATATATTTTCATAATTAAAAGATTATGAATTTGAATTTCCTACCTTCTTATAGTTTGAACTAAAAATTTTCTATTTTAAAAATATATCTTAACTTACCTTAATGAAAGATAGCCAAAAAAAAATTTCTTCCTTATTTTACTCACACCCATGCTTAACTATTTTTAGTTATGATGTATTTTTGTTATTCTATTTTGTTATTTATATTTTAATAATATTTTCAAAATTCAAACAATAAAAGTTGAAATCCTCTGTTTAATTTAGCTAATTTTAAAACAAGTTTAAAAATAGGAACTACTTTAACAAATGGACACTACAAAATATTAAATTATTTTAACAAATAAAAATAATATAAAAAGAACCATGTGCATCACGATATATTTTTATAGTTCATCTAGATATGTAACCTTATCATAATTTCTTTTTTTTGAAAACACTTAAATATATTAATAATCAACAACAACACAACCTTTACACTCACCCTCCACCATGTAGGCCACCAAGGAGAGGAGAGTTCCCTCCAAAAAGACATTCTATCCTATTACAAGATCTACTACTATGAAAAAAAGACACATCCAAAGCATTAAAGAGAAATGTCTAATATCAACAATAATGATGTTAAACTTACATAGTACAAATAGTCACCCGCCAAAGCGTGAACAACCCCGCTTGCGTCAGATTCCACCCGTGGAGAATCCAAGGGTGATGAACCTTCAAAATGCTTTTTAGCCCCTCTTTAATAGCAACACCTTCAAGCACTTTGATCCCACAATTCCTAAATTTGGATTTGACTCCAGCCATGATTGGCGTGCCTTTACAATCTCGCACAATCCAGCCAATCTTTCCATCTCCCAATCATGAACAAACTGAAGCGTCAGTATTAAGCTTCCAAAACTCTTGAAGGGGTGCTTTCTATTGGGGATGTAGCCCAAAATGTAAATTCTGAGCCCAATAAAAAAAAGATCCACGTAATTGTTTTTCTAGAGTATTGTCTTTTGGCGTTTTGTCCTTTTTGGTTATTTTCTCTAACAAACTGTACACTGAATTCTCTATTTAAAGAGGTGAATAGTATTCTTTGTAATCATTCAATTAGTAAATAGAATTACATAAAATGAGTATTTCCTCATCCTATTTCTGGATTGATTCATTAACTTGGTATTTGAGCCAATATTTTTTTAATTTGGCCATCGAAAATATCTCTGAAATTGCTCAATCTCTACTTGGTGATGTTGCGCAGGTTTAACGTATTGGGTGGATATAGCTATCAATTGAAGGAGGAGTGTCCATTGCTGTATTCGTTAGGTGTTTTGTTGATAAGAAGGGAATGGAAATGGAGCTGAGGAAACGACTCCACATAGACTTTCCAAGACAAGCGCTTGCCACAATTACAGAAAGTTTCTCTAAATTTTCTTTATATTTGGTTTGACAAAAGGTTAACAAATTCTTCAATTCTTGTGACAGGTCTTGCTTGTGTTGTTGACAACCTATGGCTCAGCAGCACTTGGACAACTATTTTTTTTTCACACAGTTCTCATACAAAAGGTGGAATTTCATTTTTCACTAAATTGATTGGTTATGGCATTTGTTCTTCCATATGTTTACGCGTTTAACCACTGGTTTCAGGGAATGAGAACATATGACTACATATTGGCCATGAAAGAAGAGAGTCAATCTATTCTTGAAGATCTCCTTAATGAAGACTCATATTTCTCTTCAGATGATGAGTTTGAATTGCCCGAAAAGAAGCCAACTTCGGTTTCGCGTTTTATAATGTGCCGAGGAGGAATATGTATAAATTATGATGAATATGTCGTAATCTCTTATGTTATATGTTTAGGATTCAACAAAACTATCCATAAAAATAGATGCAGATCCCCAAACTCCAACCACCAAGAAGCATGGCCTTCACATCGGTATTGATCCATGGAAATTGATAACTTTGAGCAGAGAAAAGGCTCTTGCTGCAGCTAAGAAAGCCAAGGAAAGGCTTCAGAAATCAAAACATGACTACTTGAAGCCTCTTCCACTAGAGACCAGGTCTGGCCTATTGACCAATACTATTAATACAACTAGTATTGCTAATTGTGATCAAATAGATAGAAAGGAAAGTTGGGGAAATGAAAAAAACGAATGCCAGCCGTTGGCTAAGGCTAAGGGAAGGGTCTCTACTGTTTCTCTGGGAAGTTTTTCGAGCCCAAGGAGGCGTTGCTCTCTGAACATGATCCCTGCTGCTACTTCATCTGCATCTCCAAAGGACAACAAGTACAAAAGCAATTTTGATCTTAAGTTGACAGAAGTGTCCAAAGAGTTAGAGACCTACATTTCAAGGCAGGTTTTATGCTCCATCATGAAGGAGGAGAATATGGCTTCTCCGAGGTAGTGTTCATCCATTTTGATTCTCAACATAGTGCGACACATAGAGTGTCACGATCATGCTTGTCTAAAACTTGTTGCCAGTGTCATGGTCGTAGTATTGGTCATGCCGATTCCAACTCCATTTTACCTTGCTTTTGAAGGTTTATTTAGCAAAGTAATTTATTTTTCTTTCATTTTTTGTGTTGGTTTATGATTCTTGCCATGTTTATGTTTTACATTGATCAAAGGTTTTTTTGTGTGAAAGTATGCTATATATATATATGGTCATGGTGTATGATTATTTGTTAACCTTTCTTAAATGTTATCAAAGATGTTAATTACTTTAAAGCGTACTTGAGTACAAATTGGGGTACAAATACTATGCTAGTGTAAGATAGTGCTTCTTTGGCCCAATACTAAAATTGACATTGTACATGGATACCTTCCCTACTATCCACACTTTCTATTTATAACCAAATTTTCTAACAAAATTTCTAATTAAATATCTATATACCTCTACATTAATAGTATTAATCTCTATGTTTAATACTTAAAGTGTGGAAATCATTTTTAGATTATTTTTATTCAAATGATTTTTCATAATTTCAAGTTTGCCACTCCATTAAATTTATTAATTATATATTTTTCAAGGTTTGTAATGAATAAAAAAACAAACAAATGTTTCCTAATAAATATTATGATTAAATTGAGTTATAAATATTGAAATTAACTATAATTTAATTGAATAATATATAATTATTAAATAGAATAAGTTATAGAATTTCAAAAGTTTGTGCAACTCATTTCTTTTCCTAACCATTTTAAACAACCATGCGAGCTTTTAGCATCATTTTTTTTTTTTTTGCTATTGCTATTAAACTTTTTCCCTATGTTTTTTTTTTTAATTTTAATATTTATTTCTATTTGATTAAAAAAAATCCTTTCTATTTGTTTATTCTTCTTTGTTTGTTATTACTATTATACTTTTCTACTATTTTTCTTTCATTTTAATTTAATATTTTGTTACGATTAATAAATATATTTTTAAATTCATGCAGGCAATTGATATCTATTTTAGTATTCAAATAACTTTTTTCATATCAGATCACTTTCATCCTTTAAATTCTGTCTCCCACTTCTCCATGAACCATTGCATTAACCCACTAAAAACCCTACTTTTTGTAATCAAATCAAATCATTTTATATATACTATAATAATTATTTGATGTTTTTCTTTAGTACAAGCTGAGAGAAAATATCGATTTTGAGGATCGAACTCGTTATGTTGGTAAACAATGAAACTACTGCTTCACTAACCCTTCCGATTTTAAGAACTTTCAGCATTAAATAGTATTTAGTCTCTAATTTGAATTTGTAACCGTTTGATTTTCATTTACTTTTACTTAAACATTATTGTAAAATACGTAAGTTTTAAGAAAGATCTGTGCTAATATGCTATTTCAGAAATTTTCAAAATTCTGATTTAAAAAAAAAAGTGGAAATTTCTGATTATAAAAGTATTTGTAAAGATAATATTTTCAAAATTCAAACAATAAAAGTTGAAATCCTCTGTTTAATTTAGCTAATTTTAAAACAAGTTTTAAAAATACCAACTATTTTAACCAATGAACACTACAAAAAATTAAACTATTTTAACAAATAAAAATAATATAAAAAGAACCATGTGCATCGCGATATATTTTTCTAATTCATCTAGATATTCAACCTTATCATAATTTTTTATTTTTTTAAAACACCGAAATATTATTAATAATCAACAATACAATCTTTACACTCACCCTCCACCATGTAGGCCATTAAGGAGGGGAGAATTCCCTCCAAAAAGACATTCTATCCTATTACAAAATCTACTACTATGAAAAAAAGACACATCCCAAAGCATTAAAGAGAAATGTCTAATATCAACAATAATGATGTTAAACTTAGATAGATACAAACAGTCACTCGCCAAAGCGTGAACAGCCCCGTTTGCGTCAGATTCCACCCTTGGAGGAATCCAAGAGTGATGAACCTACAAAATGCTTTTTAGCCCCTCTTTAATAGCAACACCTTCAAGCAATTTGATCGCACAGTTCCTAAATTTGGATTTGACTCCAGCCATGATTGGCGTGCCTTTACAATCTCGCACAATCCAACCAATCTTTCCATCTCCCGGTCATGAACAAACTGAAGCGTCAGTATTAAGCTTCCAAAACTCTTGAAGGGGCGCTTTCTATTGGAGATGTAGCCCAAAATGTAAATTATGAGCCCAATAAGAAAAGATCCACGTAATTGTTTTTCTAGAGTATTCTCTCTTGGCTTTTTGGTTATTTTCTCAAACAAAACTCTGTACACTGAATTCTCTATTTAAATAGGTGAATAGTATTCTTTGTAATCATTCAATCAGTAAAATAGAATTACACAAAAGGAGCATTTCCTCATCCTCTTTCTCGATTGATTCATTAACTTGGTATTATAGTCAACTTTTTTTTTGGCCATCGAAAATATCTCTGAAATTGCTCAAGCTCTACTTGCTGGTGTTGGGCAGGTTTAACCTACAACTCCGGTGATTGTTGTGCCTACCATCAGCAACAACTACAACATTTGTTAGCCCACCCCTCAACGAACTTCTTAACCAAATTACCATCATCAAGATCGATGGACAGGGGAAACTTTGTTTTATGGCAGAATCTTGCTCTCCCCATCTTTATGTGCTATAAGCTCTTTGACTATCTCATTGGAGCAAAGCCTTGGTCACCAAAATTTTTACCCAGCTCTTTTACTCTTGAAGAATCGAGCTCTAATACCTAGGCTCCTCCTCTGGTTGTTATCCCTGAGTTTTAATTCTGGACAGCGGTTGATCAGCTTATAATTCTTGGTTGGCTATACAATTCGATGACCAGCGAGGTTGCAATGCAAGTCATGGGCTATCAGACGGCTCATGAACTATGGAATGCAATTCAACACCTATTTGGTGTTCAATTGAAGGCTGAGGAAGCCTATCTGCGTCAACTCTTTCAGCAAACCCAGAAAGCATCTGTCTAGATGACAGATTTCCTTCGGATGATGAAAAGTCATGCTAACAATTTGCTCTTACGGGTCATATAGTTACTAGCAGTGAGTTAGTAACTCAAGTTCTTCAAGGCTTTGATGAAGAATATAATCCAATAGTTGTTAATGTGCACACTCAACTTGATATTAAATGAGTTGATCTTGATACCATTCTTCTCGCATTTGAAAAGCTGCTGGAATTCCATATCTCCTAAAGAAATTCTCGCTCATGGGACAAAGAGAATGAGAATGATTATGGGAATAATGAGAATTAGGGAAAGAATGAGAAAGTGAATAATTATGAAAAGAATGATTAATTATGTTTGTAGTTAAGAGAATGATAATGAGGAGAACAATTAATTATTTTTGGATGAAGAGAAGGATAATGAAAATGTGATATATGGTGGAAACGCGGAAAACAATTTTCCATTCTATACTTTTATCTTTAATAATGGTGACCCCTTTAATTATTACTTGGCTTTAATAATATTGATACAACACATTACGTGGGTCCGCCTTTCACCATTGCTTTCCTTTATCAAATAAATTATTAGATTACACAAATAAAATAAAATCACTATAATTTTCCCAATTCCATCTCTCCCTTCTTTCTTTTTTTTGTGTCCTCTTATCATTCCCTCAAGGAAGCGAAGAATGATTGAAGCCTCCCATTGTAGTTGCAGGTATTATTATTATTATTATTATTATTCTTATTCTTATTCTTGTTTTTTATTTGAAATTGAAAACCATAACTAAAAAACATAAACTAGAAACGAGATCGATTTTCAAAAGAGACCTTTAATTTTTGAAAAATCTTAATTTGATCTACACAAGTTTCACTCGATCTCTATGTATTTGATGCAGTCTCCATTTGATACTTTTGATTTGGATTCACTTTCGGTTTAATTAGTCCAAACAAATTTAAATATTTCAATTTAGTTTCACTACTTTAGTCTAAGCGCTCTTGCAAATCAATTTTTATTTGACCATATCTAAAAAAGAAGAAATTTTTAGACTTTATTTGATAGTTATAGTTGAAAGCGATAGTCAACCAAGTCGCCTAAGTATGATATGATTAAATAGGTAATTAAAACAAACATGACATATTTTAAATTTAAATTTATTATTTATTTTTAAATTTTTTAGAAAGAAGATGATAACATTTATTAATAAATCAACATTAATTTATATCATAATATATACGTTGCATTCTATAGAATTAAAAATATTTTAAAGAATATGGAAGAATAAAAGGTTTAAATAAAATAAATATAAACATATATAATTGTCAATATTTTGTGAAAATTAATTAAAAAATTTAGGATTAGGCCAAATAATCCAAATTAATTTTACGTCAACAAACATCAACTCAGCTCAACCTAAATAAATTGATAATTAAAAGCAACCCATTAAATTATGGTAGGCTGATTCGGGTTACTCAAGTTATCATCTTATTTGAACACCGTTAACTGATGTCAACTCCTGCAGTTCTTTCATTGCACACTGGTAGCAGTTCGTTCATCCTAGCACCTTTTGGATTTTTAGTTCGATTTTTTCTACTCTCTTGTTTCGCTCGTTTCCCTTCTAGCTGTGATATTTATAGATTCTCTTTTTGTGTAGTTATGCCTGAGTTATGAACTGGTCAATAAAATTGTCTAAGCTAAATTAAATATTGAATCGTCCATAGGGAGAGTCGAGTTTGGATATATACTCGTCTCATCCCTTTTAGCTTTAGGTTGAGTAGTGTACTTCCGTCTTCGACATGATTATCGATTTACCGCCAAAAAAAATTCAAAAGTCGATAAATTTGGCATCTATCTCCAACATGTCCCATCAAGATGGCGTCATATTTTGGAAAGCTATCGCTTGGGTAGGGTCGTCCGAATTTCAGGGGACTAATAACCTGGAGCTTTGATATTAAATTAGAAAGTGTGGACATCCATCTCAAAATCAATTGGCTATGAGTGGAGTAGCCCACCTTATTTTATATATATGTTGAAGCCAATGTGGGACATGACTACAAGGTGAGTATTTCCAACATTCTCTCACATTGGAAATGCCCTATCGAAAAGGTGAGGATTCTTCAACATGTATATAAGATAAGGTGAGCTACTCCTCCCCAACCAATTGGTGTTGAGATGGATGCCCACATATTCTAATATGGTATCAGAGCTCTAGGCTATTGGCTTTGGTTCTGGGACTTCCAGAAGTCTTTGAAGAGTTAGTGGACCTAGCTAATTAAAATATTTATACTTTAGATGCTTTCATGTTCTTTTTATAGTTTTTGGAACACAATTCTTCCCTGCACTACTTTGAGTTTACGGGAGAGATGCCTCCTTCCAAGACTCTATGAAAGTTTCCCAAGTGAACGACTCTCAAAGGCTCAAGTTCTTATTTACATCCAATATCAAATTTTGACATGTTTCTCTCGAAATAAAGAGAGCGGTTGGTTAGATCGGGGCTAGGTGGCTCGAATTCTAAGTGAAGATCTACCTACTAGAAATTTATAGTGTAACTTCCACCTACTTGAGTTACCTGAAAATTCTCTAACCATGCATTAACTTTACTTCCACCACGCACCTTGCATAATCAAGATTCAATGTTCATGCTAAACTTGTAGGACTGCTGACATCAAATTCTCTGTCATTTCAAAGAGGTAAACCATGATTTCTTTCTTTCTTTCATATTTTGTAGACAAAATCACGATCTTATTTAACAAAAGAGGTCACATTCTATGACTTGACAATTTTTGTTCTAAGCAATCCTTATTCTTAGAATATATGCTGGAACCACCTCTAGACTTTACTAAATCGCTTAATATGTTTATTATAGAAGTACCGCCATTTGGTATTTATCTCTTCAAATCTTTGATTGATCGAGATTCTATCGACACATCTCGAACTTTGACTTTGCATAAACTTACGATATTCTTTTCATCAAGTTAATTTATCCACGTCAAATCATCATAAACTCATGAAAGGTTTTCATTTCTGCTTTAACCCTAGAAAATCTGCAAATAATGAACAAAATAATGAACAACACTAATCACAATATCCAACTATTGTTCGTCTTAAGACTTTTTTTCTAATATGGAAGCTCAGACAAAGCTCTAACAACATAACATGCTCATAAACTAAAACAAATACGAATCTAAAGCTTTGGAACCACTTGTTGGAAAAGACCACCCACTAAAACTGCATGACTAAGTAGATAGCAAACAAGAAATTAATTGGAAAATAATAAAAAGAAAATACAGGAATTTACATAGAAAAAAATAATGACATATAGAACTTCAACTATGTGAAAAATAATACAAGAATTTACATAGTGAAAAATAATAACATAATCAAAATATAAATTCTATCTTCCAACCCCAATTTCATAAACAATTCAAAATTTATACCACTCACACCCTTTGTCTCAGCTGATATACACCAAGCTTATTTTCTACGTGTCCCTTTCAAATGCACCAAGCTTATGAATGATAAAATATGATAACATGTATTAAAATTTTAAGACACTAGTAAATTATTTTAGAATTTCACAAACGACATATAAAATAGTTAAAATTAAAGTTTTTATTACTTCAACGATATTTTCTTACGAAGAATTTATACTTGTGAACAGATTGATTAT
>JBBMEG010080964.1:0-10529 GCA_037832605.1 Cyclanthera cordifolia
GAGTAATTGGTTCTGGACGGTATGGATCAAAACCTCTATTTCTTCTTCTTTCTTGCACTCTTTCTCTCATTTTGATGACAAAAATACATAAAGTAACGTGTTTGACACAAATGTGCAGAGTGGTTCGGTCAAAGTTGACTTACATTCACTTAAAAAGGTTAAGAATCAAATAGCATAGAGTTCTCAAAGAGTATAAAGTAAGACTTCTTGGATATGTATAGATTTTTTTTGTTATAATTGTTATTGATATACAACACTCCGCATTTTTTTTAGATTACACAATAATTGGGGGTAGAGATTCGAACACATGACCTCATAGTCATTTGACGTACTTTGATATTACTAACCTATTGCTCTTTCACTCTGTATCTAGCCAAGTTTATAAACAAACGATCAAAGTACGTACCATGAGTGATAAAAAAAAAACTTGATTAACTCGACTTAATTTGAAGGACGAATTATCGCTTTTTTAGTTGGGTTTTATTCAAGATAATAAAAATGTCACACATTGGATTGATTATGGATTGAAGAGATATATATTCAAGAAGTTGCAATAATAACTTGTTTGAATATAGATTTTTGTAAATGGATTGTTGACAAATGCTGGTTTGAATGTAGTTTTTGTTAATGAATTGCAACCAATAGTTCGTTTATATTTGAATTTTGGTGGATGGGGTTATACGTGCGTTTTTTATATTTTATTTATATTTCATTTGTACATAGATCCATCATTTTCATTAATATTTGTTACTTTGTCTTATAATTATTTTGTTTTAGAATTTTTTTTTTAACATCTAATTTATTTAAATAACATCCTATCACATATTAAATCAAAATATATATAAAAAAAATCTTATCTCCTAAACACAAATAAAAAAAAAACAATAAAATAAACAGTACTTCGTATCTCAGAATCATCCTAATTTTTTTCTTCTCCATTATCTCTCCTCTCATCTCCTCTCAACAACCCAAAATACAATTGCCCCCTAACGGTTACACTTTAAATTATACGTTCAATAAAGATGTCCATTTCTCCGCAGGCTGGGCGGGGATGTGCCCTTAACGGAACGGGAATCCCCGATTAGGAGGGGAAGGAGGATGGAATGAAATTTTTTCAGTTGCCTAAACCATTCCCCATCCCGATTAGTTTATATATATATATATATATATATAGGTAAAATTGTTGGGTTTTAGACAAAATATTAGAAGCAAATTATCCCACATCGGAAAGAAGCAGGGAAGTGATGCGCTCCAAGCACTATAAAAGGAACATGTGTCTTTGATTTCAAAGCATCATAAGCCAGATGCACTTTAAGTTTTGTGTATTGACTCTAGTTAAATTCGTTTTGTATTATCTTCGGGAGAGTGGGGCAAAGGATGTGTTTAGTATTCTGTAAGAGTATTTTTCTTTAAAATGTACAATATAATTGAAATCCCTCACCTCAATCCATGCAAAAAGAAACCGTAAATTTTACAAAAACGAAAATTGATTTTGAAAGCCACGAAATCTCTATTCAAACACCCTTCAAATTCTCACACATTTTTTTTAATTGAAAATAACCAAATCAATTCCATTAATATAAACCAACATTACAACAGACTCGACACCACACATGGATAGAAATATCCCCCACCGAAACACTAACAACCGGCCAACAAAGAGAACGAACGTAATCAAGGCACTAAAGAGGAGCGTCTTGGGCTTACAGATGAAGCGATCCAAAGTAACGATCCAGCGGCCAAAACTCAACAATGAGTCAAGGAATTCTTTGGGAGATAATCCTACAACCATATTACTCACGGAAGAATGAGACCCCGTCCAAAGAAACCGACAACAAGGGAAGAACAACCCCAACAAACAAGTGGAAATTTCCTTCCAACCGATGCCCAAACCACAAACTAGTTCCACCTCTATCCACCATCTCAATCAAACAAACCTTAGCCCAAGAAAACAAACAACCAGCACTTCAACAAGAAAAACAAAAAAAAAGAACAAAGTAAAAATGAACACTTCCAACTACAAAAGTAAATGGATAAAGCCCAGCCCAATAACATATCAAACAGATATCGTAAAGCAACCCATTGATCAATCGGCTAAGAAATCGCAAACCCAGTAGACCACGCCTTGGGCAGGTGAAACCTCGAGCCTTGAACCCAAGAAATTCTGCAGAAACAGCTGGTTATGCAACGTCCAAATCTGACTCTACCACTTCAAAATTCAAACAATTTACCAAGTCAACACGAAGTCGCCGATTAAAACTACAACAGAGTCGCACAGAATCTAAACCCCTGCCACTGGAAAAGTCGAAGACTGTCGGCCCATTTTAATTCAAAAACTTTCCCCCACCATAATTCCGAACTTCATCCACATTTCTTATTCAATTTTCAATTCCCTGTGTGGGAAAAAGCAAAAAAGAAGAACCCTTTTCATCATATTCGTGAGAGAACGGGAAGAACAGTAATTGGGCATCAAATTATTTCTTTTTTCTTTCAAAAATCGAAGATCGTTTCTCAAATCTCTCACTCGGGGTTAGTCTCGAAGTCAATGAAGCAACGGTGATTTGGGAACTAACAGTTGTTGATATCCCCATTCGCAGGCCTCTTCCATGGCTAGGTATTGCTTTTGTTTTCATAATTTCTGATCGTTCTGTTTGTCTGTTTAACTTTGTTGATTTTTAATTGAAACCCATTATAAGTATTCATTTGCTTGTATGATTGGATTAGTTTAATTGAACTCTTCTTTAAACCTAAGTATTAGAGGTTGTAAATGTTGAACTTGGTTAGGTAATTGATTTTAGGGGCGTTTTTGTGTGAGATTTGTTTATGGGGTTAGACTTCAAAATATCTTTTTTGTTTATTTGTTTGAGCTCATCACTTTTGCGGTTGTTATATCAATCGTAATCAACAGCTCACTAACGTTGTGTTAGCTATGTTCATGAGTAGATGAGGTAAGTTGTTTTATTTAAAAGATTTGAATTCCAAAAGGTTTGACAAATGGACCATGAGTTTTTAGAGAATTTATACAATGCACTCTCATAAAACTCTACTACAATATATGATTCAAAATAGATAAAAAAAGAAAAATACATATTTCAACTAAATTTTGAGGGTGTTGTTCTCAAGCCCGCACTGGCTGCTTCGACATGGACCCTAAAGATTTTCATTCGCTGACCAGACAACGTGACCCTCGATTGAGTAATCGTAGCACAACATAGATCAAGGCAAAACAATGGTGTAGGGATTTAAATCTCACATAGATACATGTCAATTTAGCTATACTAAGCATGTCTAGGTATACTAAGTTTGGCCAAAATGTTATTCTTTGGTACAATATAACTGTAAATATATCAGCTGCCATGGGTAACCTAATAGTCAAAAGAACATTAAAAAACCTAAGGTTGTGGGTATAATCCGTGATGACCATCTATCTAAGAATTAATTTCTTATAAGTTTCCTTGACATTCAAATTTTGTAGAGTCATGTAGTATGCCTCATGAAAATAGTTCGAATCTCCACCAAGTTGTTTCTTCCCCATTTAAAATTGAATTCCATTTGTAGGGCATTTTCATAAATTTCGAAGCTCACAAGTGGAGGGAATGTTATTAGATATAATTAAAAATATTCCGACCCATAAGTTTAAGTTTTTGGGTTGATTGATGATTTAACATAATTAAACACATCTTATTCATAAAATTTTATCTATTTTCTTCTCGTTCTCATATTTTCATTTAGAACCAAATGCATATGTTTTTCAGCAAGTGCTCACAAAGAGGTTTTAAACCATATGAGGTTGACCGAGTGGTTAAAGAGGGTTTCAGGAATTTAAGAGGTTTATGGGTTCAATCCATGGTGACCACCTACCCATGATTTAATTTTCTACGAGGTTCCTCGACATCCAAATGTTATAGGGTTAGATAGTTTGTCATGTGAGAACTGTCGTAGTGCGCATAAGCTATTTGAGCATTGTGAGGGCCCTTGGCACTTTGTGAAAGGTTTTTGTGTACCAAAGAGGCATTTTTATAATTTTGCAACAAGATATAAGTAAGGTTAGAGGGCACGAGAAAAAAAGGGCTAGAGAATGGGTAGGGATTGGAGCTCTAAAAGTGAGGTCATCGACACTCCCGACTGTGTTGGATAGCTTGCATTGGTATTTGTTGTTTATTTAGTTCTTCTTCTTGTTACAAGCGACCTCGCCTCTCCTCCCCTCTCGAGAAAGTTCTCGCGTGTTGAAATACTTGTTCCCCTTTTAGGTTATGGACCGTTCGATGGTAACCTCGTTCTTCTCTCTCCCTTCTTGCCAATGAAAAAAAAAGGTTCACTGCTCTCTCAACCTCTAGATGCTCTCCGTTTATGAAAAGTGTTTTGATTGTCCCTAATATTCCTATATATATATATATTTAAGTCTTTTTATGTAGTGTGCCTTAAGTAAAAAGTCCACGCCTTTTGGTGCGCATTGCTCCTCAAGCTCCAGAGGGTCATTGCGCCTTAGTGCGCCTTGGGCTTTCTAAAACATTGTATATATGTGTGAATGTGCGCGCACGTATGTTGAATTATGTTAAACTACTAATCAACCCAAAAATTTAAGCTTGTAGGTTATGATATATTTTAATTATATCAGCTAACACTCCACTTGTGGGCTTAGAAAATTTTTAGAAATGTCCTACAAGTGGAATTAATTTTAAATGGGGAGGAAAACGACACGGCAGAGACTCGAATTCTAGACCTTATGCTCTGATACCTTGTTAAATTATGTTAAATCACCAATCAACATGAAAGCTTATCTGTGATTGCTATCTAATTAGTGAATTGACATCCGATAAGCAATCGGTATACTTGTTAGTTTCTTTAACTTTCTTACCTGATGATTGCTATCTGATCGATATAAGGAGTCAATTGGATTAACGAGGTGCTCAAAATGCTATCGATTCTGATTAGAACAATCAGTATAATCAAAAGTGCTAAACTCACTAAATTTAATTGGAAACCAGCTTATGAATGTACTAGCATGTAAACTATAAGATTTAGGAATTCAAGACTTGTCCTTATCCTTATTAAGTTCAACATGATGATATTTTTAAGTGTGATTAAAGTTCATATTGACATTTTCATTTTTCTAAAGAATTCCTTTTCATCATTGCCTTTCTGTATAACTTGTGTACCAACATAAAACTTATAATGCTGCAAGATTATCCATTTTTAGTTGAATTTTTCCCCTTGGGTGTAGAAATTGTATGAATTTTCTTGAGGTAAATAATGAACTTTACTATTATAATGGTTTTATTTTTGTAAAATCCAATACTTTCATTGGCTTTTTAAGTACATACGTAAAACTGTTGAAATTTGATCAAGCTTTCATAGATATTTTCATCATGGGACATAATTTGTTTACATTATGTATTGGAACTCAAAACAGTCCATGGTTTCAACTTCTCGGTGTTACCGTTTGATTTCTGCAGATCTTCATGGCTGGTAGACAGCAACAGAATTGCAACAAAAATCAAGAGTGCATCTGGAACGATCAATCCTCGAAGTGTCGAATGGAAAAGCAACCCGAGCAGAAGTTGTCCAAATTGCCAACATACAATTGATAACAGTGATGTATAAGCTTCAACTGTTTATTTGATTGAACTATCAGTTATGATTTCTTAAAGATCTTAATCATGTTCTGAATTTAACATATCCTCAAAATTTTATGAAGGCGGTAAATTCATATAACCTAACCTTACAAGAACAAAAGCTGGAATAAATGGACGAAAATATGACGGGCGTGTTTGTTTTTTTTGTAGAAAAGAGTGGAGTGCGGTAAATTCATATAGCCTAACCTTACAAGAACAAAATGGAATATATTGATGAAAATATGAAGGGTGTGTTTTTTTTTTTTTTTTTTTTTTAAGAAAAGAGTGGAGTGGAGAGGAGTGCAGGGGTTAATGGTAGTTTGAGTAATTAATTACTTGTTTGGAGATTGGTGTTAGCGGTGATTGAGATAATTAATTACTTGTTTGGGGATTGGTGTTAATAGTGGTTGAGTGATTTTTTATGTGAAATTTGATAAAATGGTTTGATAAAGTGTTTGATGAATAGTAAAGAGTGGTTATTTACTGTTAAATACAAATGAGTGATTTTTTAGGAGTGTTTTACCATCATTTTCTACCAAGCAATCCCTAGGTATGAACCCTAGAATCCCCTCTTTCTTGAGTAACTCAAAGCCCTAACTCTTACCAAAATACATCAATAACTTCCCCTCACCCCTATCATTCTATTTATAACAAGGGCACCTTACAATTAATAGGCATAATAATTCACTTTCTAAGATCAGCATTTTCTGTTCATAGTACATTATCCTTCATCTGGTTATCTCTCAACCACCTGTCTAATTCTTATTATTACGTTATCCAACAAACTATTTCATTATATTATTATTATATTCGCAGAAAATTAATTCTAAAGTAGGTGGTCACACGATTGAACTCATAATCTTTTGGTTTCTAAAGACCCTTTTCCCATGATGAAGTATAGCCATTTTTCTTGGTCTCTTATACCTTTCGACCTTCTGTTGTTAAGTATCATTATATTCGACGCAATGGCTGAAGAAATTAGGCTAACTGATTGTCGATAAAAGTGTAGAAGATGATCTATACCTAACCGCATTGTGCATTAGCATATAGTTGATATGGAATGTTCAATAAAAAAACGAGCTAAGTGGAATGGTAAGATGATGATTTTTTGATGTGGAAGATTGCTTAGCTTAGACATTCATTGTTTTCTTTCTTAGAATTGTTGCTGCAAATTTTAGATTTCTTTAAAGCTGTCTCTACTTTCGGGTAATCAGGCTGCGTTCGAGTGTGATGCTTAGAGAGCAGTTGAAAATCTCTTTGTTTCCAGGTTGCTCAAGAGTGGCCTGGATTACCTAGAGGCGTAAAATTCGATCCCTCTGATCACGAAATCATATGGCATCTGCTAGCCAAAGTTGGCGTTGGTGGTTCAAGGCTTCATCCCTTCATTGATGAGTTTATACCAACTGTTTTTGAAGATGATGGCATATGTTATACACATCCTCAAAAATTACCAGGTGTCAGTCAAGACAGGAAGAATAATGATCTGGTTTAGTTTATCGTTTGGTACATTGCTATCTTTGGTGACAAACTTTTTGTTGTTCAAAATATTGTAGGTGTTAAGCAAGATGGCAGTGTATCCCACTTCTTTCACAGAGCAATCAAGGCATACAACACAGGAACTCGAAAGCGTAGGAAGATAATCGACGATGATTTTGGCGATGTTCGTTGGCATAAGACTGGAAGGACGAAACCAGTAGTCATTGATGGGGTTCAAAAGGGGTGCAAGAAGATTATGGTTCTGTACATGAGCTTTGTCAAAGGAGGTAGAGCTGAGAAAACTAACTGGGTCATGCACCAATATCACTTGGGGACAGAGGAAGATGAGAGAGATGGGGAATATGTTATTTCCAAAATATTTTACCAGCAACAAAATGTTAAGCAGGGTGATGTTATTATTGAAGAGGAAGTTCCTGAAATCATTGATGCCGTAAAAGTCAATCCTCACACTCCGAAGTCTGTAACTCCTGAGCCTCCTCGAATCGAAAGTAGATGTGTGAATGTCGATCCGGAACAAGAGTCCATTATCACTTCCGCTAGTGCCCTTGCCGAGGTAAAGGAAACCGATGCCTTATTCTACATTTTCCATACATCTCTCGAAGTACGTTTGTTCCATGCATATGAACTAGATTTTTTTTTTGATAACCGAGAATCAGAGCTTCACTATACTACATACCTTGGGACACCCATGCGTGTCCTAAGGTCCGATTCCAGTTGGTTACTAACAACCTGGCATCCATTGAAAATGGATGTCACCTTGTGTTCCAAGGTTGTTATTGTTATGCAATGCTCCATTTTGTTGAAATATGCCTTGAAATATGATGTCTCGCAATTACTTAGTTAAGGTTTCGCTGCTCGATCAACAAGCGGGGATCTCTAGCCCCTTTTGTATTTACCCTAGAGAATACAACCATTCTCCTCATAAAACCCAAGCATCTCTTGATCAACATTCTTGTATTCTCTCCTCAAATAAAACTATTTTTTGTGTTAGTGAACCACGTAAATCTGTGTGTTTTATCGCTTTCTCTTTATTTTTTTTGATGTTTCCTTTTTCTTAACCCATTTGTTCTTCTAGTTTTAATGAGTCTGCTTATTATCAGGTTCTACCTGAATTGGAGAAGTCAGACAAATGCCATATGAGCAAGCTAGACGGTTGCTCTCATGAAGTGATTGACGACGACGAAATTAACATCTCCGAAGAACCAACATGGTGGGAAGGAGAGTCACAAAATATATTAGACTCCCAACAACTGGTGGAAGCATTGTCTCTGTGTGATGATCTCTTTCAAAGCCAGTCTCCCCCAAGAGACGGGAGCTCCAACGACGGCGCATTGAGGAGAAAATCTTGCCTTTCTGAATATATAAAATTAGGTCCAGAAGATCTAAAGAAGGATCTTGAAGAGTGCCAAAATCTTGTCCTAGATCCAGCTAACATTGAAATCGACACGCCTCCAGAGTTTCGACTTAGCCAGCTCGTAAGTCTATATATTCTAATTCCAAGCTAGCAAGTTCAATGATCTATTGAAATACATTTTAAATTAAAGTAAAATGAATTTGTTTTCTTGTGTTTAACACAGGATTTTGGATCACAAGAAAGCTTCTCTGCTTGGGGTGGCAAGGCAGAGTAGCACTGTCATGTCTACAACATTTCTTTTTGTGTGCTGCAAACAAATTATTATCTCTGAAGCCACAATTCCTTGCCTTTTCGGCAACAAGTTTCGACTATCGATTGCGCGTAAAGAACTCCCAGCAGCTATGTAAACTAAACTCCCACTGTTAACTTGTGTTTAAATTTCATTGACGCTTTTAAACGCCTGTGTTTGAAGTCTGAATTTTTTACTGAACTTAGAGCTCTGTGGTTGGGACAATGTAAAGAACAAGTCATTTGTATAAAAAGGGGAACTGTCTATAATATTGGCCAGACTTAGTGATTAAGAGAATCACAACCAAATAAGAGGGAATGAATTTAATCCACGGTAACCACCTACTTAATAATTAATTTTCTTCCAGGGTGATTGTAAGACTCATTGTAGCAGTAATTAGAAATGTGTAGTTATTTTAAGTGGTTTTGATTGAAAAATTATAGTAATAGCTTGTTTAGATGAAGTGTTTAAAGAGTGATTATAAAAGTTTATTTTTAATGGTTTCATGAAAGCTCCAAACAAACACCTTCTATCTATGAGTTTCATTGACATCCAAATTGTTGAATCATGTTAAATCATTAATCAATCTAAAAGTCGATGGGAGTATACAAACTAACACAAATGTGTTATAGGGTTGAGCATTATGTCTTGTAAAAATAGTTTAGGTGCATGCAACTTGGTTCAAACACACACACACACATAAAGTGTTATGATATGATTGCGATAGTCAAAGACTTTGGTTATGTTCCCTAGAGTCATCTGTGACATTAATTTGCAGACATTTCCCGTCTCTATTTCTTCGATGTATTATGGGACAACAATCTAGAGACGAGACAATAATACTTTGAGATTTAGAGGAGGGTAAGCTCTAAGTTCTTGAGTGAGTAAAATTTTTTTTTTGATGAAATCGAAAAACTTACACTAAACAAAACAAAATGAGGGTCAATCCCAAGTTTACAACTTCAAAAGATTGAAATGTAGAGATGAGCTGGCAAAAGAAAATGGGTATAGATAAAGAGTGATGTTTTTGTAGCTGTAGAATGAAAGATATGTATGTCCCTCGAGTGCTTGTTACCTTGCCGACAACATTTGCCTTCAACTCCATGGTCCCCTTTTCCCTATCTCTTTCTCATCTTCTCCATCTTTCTTCTTTGTTCTATTGGTGTTAGGATTTAATTCATTCATTCATTCATTCTTAGGTTAAACTAATCTTCTATGGTTTGATTTCTATTATTGCCCATGTTTTAACTTCTCACATGTTTTCTTTAAATATAATGAAAGGGGTTGATGATTCGTTGGTAACTTCTAAACTAAAGGCGGTGAGAGTCTTCATCTTTTCCTACGTTTGATAGGTGAGAAATTCTCCTAATGCGACTCATTACTAATTGATTTTGAGATAAAATCTCATCTTATCTGCTAAGAGATGACGAACTTTCGAGAAATCTTCACATTGTTATAATATTGTTTACTTTAGGCATATTGTCTTTGGTTTTATCCAAAATATCTCATATTAAAGGATATGAATATGTTCCTCCCTTACAAGTTCGTGATCTACTCCTTAACCAATGCGTAACTATATTTCTTTGTTTGTATCTCAACATTATCTAATATCGTATAGCTTATTAAACTTATTGTTATTTGTTTTTTTTGACAAAATATTAGAAGAAGATTGTTTTATATTGGAAGGATGCTGGTGTGAACTAAACATTGTAAAATGAGCATTTCGATTTTGGATCTAAAGCATCTCAATTAGAATAACTTTAAGTTTTTTTTT
>JBBMEG010080966.1:0-10528 GCA_037832605.1 Cyclanthera cordifolia
GATGAGATTCAATGGAGATGGGATAAAATACGGCCATTGGATTTAAGACAAAAGGTATGGATGGTTGAGATTCAATATAAAAGAGATGGAAATGATTTTGGATTAATAATAATGGAAAATAAATGGAAAATCCCGTTTTTATTTAATTGGACAATTTTCGCCAATTTTGTTTTGCTCATATCTTCATTGTTTGAACTCCGATTCGAATGATTCAAGATGTGTTGTAATCCTCTCTTTGATATCTACAAGATAAACTCTTTGAAACACTAAAAGAGTCAGTATAACAATTTAAGTTTGTTATCATCGAAATATTTGGTTGATTTGAAGCCATAAAGCTAACACAATTTTCCCTTCTAGATATTTAACGGATTTATCTGCAAGTTAGAGTGTAACCGTGGAAGGCCTAGCTTCACCAATACCAAATGCCTTGTAAATAGAAAACCACATTAAGTTAATGCTTGCTCCCATACCACATAAGGCTCTCCCTAAAGACTTACCTCCCATCGAAACTGGTAAAGTAAAAGCTCTTGGATCACCCTCCTTCCTCAGGATCTTACTTTTGACTATAACACTATGCTCTTCAAACAAAGAAACAATTTTAAACTCCTCAAATTTACTCTTCTTAGAAAGAGCATCTTTCAAGATCTTAGATTAATTAGACATTTGCCTCAATGTATATCCATCAGTGGAATATTGATGTGTATCTCATTAAGAATGTCTAAAAACTTTTCAAAAAGAATTTCGTCTCTTTTCTATTTATTCAAACTTTGTGGATAAGGTGGAGAAGGTGGAGTAAACACAGGTGTTTCCTCTTCCTTCTCACTATCCATGGTTGAATTGTTTATTGCTGGGCTTTTGACTTTGCTACTTTCCCCTTTGTCAATAGGTAAATAACTTAAACTTTTGCCTACGTCGTTTTTTGCAATAGTGATGCCTTCCCATGGCATCGCTGCTCGCTTTCACCTTAACTTCATTCTTCAAATTTTCCTTTGGCTGCTTCTCCTCTCCTCTCAAAGATTTCCCACTTCTTAGCTCAATAGCTTGAACTTGCTTCTCCCATCCCTCTTAGAATGTTAAGTATCCGAAGGGAGTTTTTTTAAGAGTTATCTTTAATTCTGATACTAACTGGCCATTTTGCAACTCAAGATTTCTCGTAGTAGTTTATTGATTATTAATAGCTTCATCAGTCTTAATGATGTACTCTTTGAACATGGTTTCTAGCGAAGTTCCAGGAACTTGCTGTTGAGGAATTGACTTTTGAAAAATCTGGCTATTGAAATTTTGATGGCTCTCATACCATTGGTTTTGGTTTCAAAAATTGGTGGAATTATTTTCTTTTTGTTGAAGTAAATTATTGTTGAGTGCACCTGCTCGATTGGACCAAGAGAAACTAGGATGATCCCTCATTTCAAGTGTATAATGGTTTTTCTATTGATGAGAATTGTAGATTTAAAAGGATTTCCATTCCCCATATATATGATAGAGGCTAGATTCTGTGAACACATGCATGAACTTTCCAAATCACCACAAAACACACAGCCTCCTCAAGTGATTGACTAATTGCTGATGCATTGTGGAATTGCAAAATTTGCAATTGAAGATTCTTCGATCGCAAAGGCCATTGTGGTCATTTTCGCTTGCATCGAGGTGAGTGCATCAAAATCCTTTTTTCCCATTTTTCTTGGTCGTGGATTTGTGAGTTTTAGTCCGCTAGCAATCATTCATAGACACAGTTTCTAAAGTGTTATAGGCTTCATTATAAAATTTTCTAAGCAAAGAACCATTAGCAGATGCATCTAGCATTACTCTGGTTGTTGGTTCTAACCCATGGTAAAATTGCTTTATTTGAATGGAATAAGGATGACCATGGTTTGAACACTTTCTAAATAGCTCATTGAATCTCTTCTTTACTTCACTAATTGTTTCATCTTCACTAATTGAATCTCTTCTACGTTTCTAGTTGAAGAATGATATTTAGTAATGAATTTCTCAGCTAACGATTCACAACAAGTGATAGTTCTAAGAGATAGAGTATCCACCCAAACTTAGCAGTGTCCCTTAAGGAATAAAGAAACAATGTAAGTCTTAGGTCATCTTATGTTACATTGAGTATTTTAAATAAATCACTAACTTCTACGAATGATCTTAAGTGTTGATTAAGATCCTCAAATGCAAAATCATGGAATTGACCAATGGTTTGAAACATTTGAAACATCACAAGTTTGAACTTAAATGATCTTTGCTCCAATCTCAGACCTTACATTCCCTGGCGTCAAAACATTTGTTATAGGGTTTGGAACCTTAATAGTCCTATCTCTATCATCCACAATCGGATTGGGGTCAGCATTTTGGTTGCGGTTAACAATGTCAATGTTCGATGCATTTGACACATTTGAAAAATTGTTGCCTGGTTGTTGAGCCATTCTGATTCTTCTGTTCCTTCGCTTTTGTGGACGTCTACAGAGATAAGTTCTCTCGACTTCAGGATTAAATTCAAAAATATTTTGAAAATGCTCGTTCATGTACTAGTCATATATCGATCAAATGTGGAATCGTATTGCAAGTGAAGAATACTACTATTTCCTTGACAAGTATTTCAAGTATAACCAGATCATAATTGATCTTAAGGATTAGGAGAAAACCACTTTCACCTGCCCTTGTAGAGTTTTAGCTTTCAAGAGAATGCCTTTTGGCCTATGTACTGCACTTGCAACATTTCAAGATATATGATGACAATATTTTCTGATAGGATAGAGGAAATCATAAAGGTATTCACGGATGATTTCACAATCCTTGGAAATTCCTTTGAAAGATGCCTAAAACATATTGGAAAGGTGCTTAAAAAATGTAAAGAAACTCACCTAGTTCTCAACTGGGAAAAATGTCATTTCATGGTAAGTGATGAAATTGTTTTAGGGCATCAAAATTCTAAATTAGGAATTGAGGTTGACCGAGCTAAAGTAGAGTGCATTGATAAGTTAGCACCTCCTAGTTTAGTGAAAGAAATTCAATGTTTCCTAAGTCACACTAGATTTTATAGACGCTTCATCAAAGACTTCTAAAAAATTTCCAAACTCTTATGCGAGCTTCTTGAGATTAACAAACCCTTTATATTTTCAGAGGAATGCACAAGGACATTCAAAAGACTAATGAAAGCTCTTGTGTCGGCACTGATAATAGTCTCACCAGATTGGCATTGAGCTTATATGTGATGCTAGTGACTATGGGGTTGGAGCAGTCGTAGGGCAAAAAAAGGAGAAGTTAATTCAATGATCTACTACACAAGCAAGACAATGAAAGAAACTCAAGTTAATTACACCACTATATAAAAAGAACATTTGGTAGTTGGAGAAATTTAGATCGTATTTAGTTGAATCAAAGATTATTTATTCTATAGACCATGCAGAAATTTGATACCTTATAACTAAATAGACGCCAAGTCGTGACTGATTCGCAAATCCTATTACTACAAGAATTTGATATTGAGATTAAGGATAAGAAAGGGCGCGAGAATTTGGTTAAAGGCAATTTATCAGGCTTCGAACATCTAGAAAGTGATGCATTTGACATAGATATTGCCAATAACTTTCCTGAAGAGCAATTACTAAAGCTACATGTTATGCAAACTCCATTGTTTGGTGACATAGCCAACTTTGTATGCAGTATTATTAAGCCAATGGATCTATTTAAACAACATTTGAAACGTCTTTTGCATGACTCTAAATTCTATTTTTGGAATATGCTTTATGTGTATAAACAATGTGCTGATGGCATAATTCGAATGTGCTTAAGGGATGATGAGATGTTGGATATACTCATAATATGTCACCCTTCACCTTATAGAGGTCACTTTGGTGGAACAAGAACAACAGCAAAAAAATTAACAATCAGGATTGTATTGGCGTACAATGTTTAAAGACGTTCATCAATATGCACTAACATGAAGTGAATGTCAAAGGAACAGAAATATAGGTAAGAGGAATGAAATTCCAATGAATTACATTATCGAAGTTGAATTCTTTGATGTTCGGGACATTGACTCCATGGGCTCGTTTCCACTATCTTTTGGGAACTTATATATTTTTTTTCTAGTTGATTATGTTTCTAAATATGTAAAGGCCATTGCAACTCTAGTGAATGATACATCTTCAGCACTTCAGAACAATATAGTCATAATTAGTGATGAGGGCTCACACTTTTCAATAGGCAATGTCTAGTGTACTGTACAAGTACAATATGAAACATCATATTGCAACATCTTATCATCCCCAGAAAAATGGTGAAGCAGAATCTCCAATCGCGAAATTAAGAGAATCTTGGAAAAGGTAGTTGAACCTACGAGGAAAGATTGGTCCATAAGACTAGGACTACATTCAAGACTTCTTTAGGAATGTCTCCTAATGATTAGTATTTGAATAAGTTTGCCATCTCTCGATGGAATTAAAGCATAAGGCATACTGGGTACTCAAGAAGTTAAATTTAGACTTAATTATAATTAGAACCACAAGAAAAGTACAACTGCTTGAATTAGAAGAGCATACACAAATGGCCTATAAAAATCCGAAAATGTATAAAGATAAAACAAAGAAGTGGCACAATAAGTGCATAATGCTTAGAACATTCCGACCAAGGCAGCAAGTTCTTCTTTATAACTCAAGGCTAAAGTTCTTTACTAGAAAATCAAATCCAAATGGATTATACCTTATCAAGTTATACAAGTACATGGCAATGGAGCAATTATGATCCAAGACATTTAGAACAGTAACACTTTTACTGTAAATGACAACAAATTAAAACGCTATTGGGGAGAAGAAATCCAACATGGATGTATTTCCTTCAATCTAGCCAAGGATTAGAACATTCTAGATGCGAGGGGCATCTCGAATGTGGTACACATCATATACACCTTTTACTGCCTCCTTTGTAAATTAAATTTTTCCTTTCTTAATTTATTTATTTCTTTAATTCTTTCTTAGTATTTTATTGTTGTTATTTATATTTGTTTCTATAAAAACAAATCAATCTGATATAGGTAGTATTGCATTAGAGTATAGTCGAAAGCAAGATGGACAACATTAGAGATACGTATTAAATTTAGGATTTTTTTAAAAACATAGGTGTTAGAGACCTCTACATGTGTCAATATAGCGGTTACAACGAATAGTTTATCCACAATGGCTAGATTTTTGAAAAGGCATAAAATTTAAAACTAGCCGTTGGGGCAAGAATAATGTGCCAACATTACCATCTGCGGTACGCAACGTAGATATAGAGGGTATCCATGCAACATCCAGCGGGTCTGAGTCGATGAGCCATGCACTCCTGCCATATGCATTACATGTGGGCCTCAACATTGATGTTGGTCGATCATAGAGGGGAAAATCAAGCGCTGCATCAATAAGAAGCATGTTAAAATATTCTTCCCCCTCCCCCCACCATCACTCTTTTGTGCATCGACCAGAGAGTGAAGCCAACATCCATAGATGTGCTATTATCACTGAGACCACGCCATCAAATAGCCGAATCAAAAGCAAGGGTGGTTGTAGGGCACTAGAGTGTAGGAGTAGTGGCTAGAGTTGGGTAAGTACTGGAGTAGTTGCTGGAGATGAAAAGCCAGCAAAAGCATTACCTTGTTCAAGCTCTAGCATATCTTGAGATATTACTTGGACTCAGTCCATAGCAAACCCCCAGGATTCCTGCCTCTCTCGACAAAACTTTCTGACGCCACAAGTTGGAAGAGTAACGACTCAAGATGTTACTTGGACTCGGTAGACCCGGAGGGGTTCTAACCTTCATGGGGTCCTGGATCTCTTGATTGACTTTTCATGAGTCAATTTTGGGCTTGGCTGACTTCGAGAGGTCATGGTCATCTCGTGTAACCTATAGACGTTATAACTTATTAGTGCAACAACAGTAAGGGTTACTTAGACTTGATCGACCCTTAGGGGGTCCTATTCTTCATGGCCGACCCTCACGGATCTTGGTCTTCTCTAATTGACTCATGGAAGGGTCGAATTATACTTGGCCGACCCTCGAGGGTCTTGGCATTCATGGCTGACCCCAAGGGGTTCTGAACTCCATGGCTAACCCCAAAGGGGTCCTCACTACCATGGTTGACCCCGTGTGGGGTTCTGACGTCCATGGAGGTTGACCTTCTCAAATAATTGTTTAGGCATTAATTTTGAGCTTGACTGACCCCCGTGGGGTCCTAACCTCTATGGCTGACTGTTGGCAGTCGGGGCTCTCTCGGCGTAACTTGTAGACATTATAACTTCGAAGTACAATGATCTTAAGTTTTACTTGGGCTAGGTCAGACCCTTGGGGGTCCTACCTATGGGGGGTCCTAGTCTTCTCTAGGTGACGCCCTAGAGGGTCGTTTTAAGCTTGGCTGACTTCGAGTAGTGATGGACTCTATGGTCGACCTCGAGAGTCCTGACCATCTTTGGATGATTCCCGAAGGGTCAAGATCTCCTTTAGCTAACCTCTAAAAGGTCGGATTGGGCTTTACCGACCGTTAGGAGTCACGACCTCCATGGCTAACCATTTGGGGGTTCAGACTTTCTTTAGACGCCCTAGGTGGGTTGAATATTTTTGTCCATATAAAAAAAGCTATTTTGAAATCAATTAACAAGAATTCCAGTTACTCTAGTTTTTTTTTTCTATGACAAAAGAGATGAGACACTCTACTCTTTCTAAAAAAACTACTCTTCTTGTATTTCTTTGTTCTATTTCAATTTTCTTCTATAACTACTTCCTCTTTCTAATGGAAAGAACAATCTATTTATATGCATTACAATATTCTCCTATAATAACTATTGGTCTTTCATCTACACAACTCTTAGCCTTTCATCTTCATAACTTTTGGCCTTTCATCTACCCAACTTTTTAATTTAACTAAAAACAAAATCAACATTCAATGTTTATTGAACAAAGCTCTCTCATAAACTTAAATGCTTCTACCATCTATTATGCCAATCATATTCTTATATTTTAAAAGTACTTTCGCTAGCAATTTTGTGAAGATATCTGAAACTTGATCCTTACTTGCCACATACACCAATTCCACACTTTCTTCCTTCAAATGATCTTGGATAAATTGAAAACAAACGTGAATGTGTTGGCTTTTTCATAGTTACTAGGTTCTTTGCCAACTCAATTGTTGATTTCTTGTTAACTTGAGTCACAATTGCACCTAGTTGCTTTCGCTCTATCTTGTGCAGCAAATTTCTAAGTCATATCGCATGACATACACACCATGATGTTGCCACATATTCAGCTTCACTCTTCGAGAGCGTCACGACGTTGTTTCTTTGAAGTCCAACTAAATGTTGTGTTGCCTCTAAAGAACACATATCTTGATGTACTTTCGGATGGTCTATGTCTCTGCATCAATTGTTGTTAGAGTAACCAACCAACTTTTAATCTTGTGCTTTTGAGTAGACCAACCTGAGTGACAAAGTACCTTGGATGTACAGTAGGACTCTTTTCAACGCCTTCTAATGTGAATAAATTGGCTCCTCTATGAACCGACTTATAATTCCAACACTTAATGAAAAACTTGGATGCTCTCACCTTTGATGTACCTGTCTCTCCTTGTTTAACCTTAAAACCAAGAAAAAAAAATTTAAGAGGCCAAAATTTGTCATCTCAAATTCTCGTGTCATTGTGCCCTTATTATATCATCTCATCATTGTTACCCATAAAATATGAGGTCACCGACATAAAGAGTAACAAATATTGCATTACCTCTACTTTTCTTTGCGTAAACTACATGCTCGTAGAATTGCTTGTACTCGTACTCCTTGAAATATATATCGATATGTGTATTTCATGATTGTGTTTCTTGCTTTAACCCATGAAGCGCCTTCTTCAATTTTAGCACTTTCTTTTCTTCTTTAATTTTCATGTACTCGAGTAGTTGTTCGATGTAGACTTCTTCAAGCATACCATTCAAGAATGCCGACTTGACATCCATTTGAAAAATTGGTCATTTGAATTGAGTTGCTTATTAAATGAGCAATCAGATTGTCTTCATTCTTGCAATTGGAGTAAATATTTTGTCATAATTGATTCTAGTATTTTTCTTCTATCCCTTTGCAACAAGTCGTGCTTTCTACTGCTCTATCTTGCCTTGAGCATTCATCTTTTTCTTGAACACTCACTTCACACCAATGGGTTGACTTCCTTCTAGCAGTTCTGTTAGCTACCATATATTGTTGTAGACAATCCCTTTAATCTCCTCATCCATGGAAATTTGTTACTTCTTGTCTTGCACCGCCTCTTAAAATCTTATATTTTCAACATTTTCAAAAATACATACAAGGTGTACCTCATTTGTCGAATCATACATATCTTGTAAATTTTGTATTTTAGGTTGTCGTGGTTCATCTTCATCGTCAGTAGTTTCAGAGTTTGTTGGTATACTTGTTGGTGAAATGATTGATGATTCTCCAACTTCGATGTTAATCTCTGTTGAATCATTTCAATCCCACATGCTTCATTTACTCGAAGATCACGACTCGCCATCACCATCTTGCTTATCAGGTCAAGTAGCTTATACCTTTTTGTCTTCTCATCATACATAATAAAAATATACCTTTTGCTTTTATCTTCGAGTTTCGTTCTTCTTGATCTGGTACATGTGCATAGCCACACTATCGAATACTTTGAGATGAAAAATTGATGGCTTTTGTCCGCTTCTTGCCTCTTGTGGTGTTTGATCATCTAACTTCGCATGTGGACATTGATTTTGCATATAGATGGCATATTGCACGAATTTGACCCAAAATTCCTTTGGCATCTTTTTTCTCTTGAGCATTGACCAAACCATGTCGAGAATGATCTAGTTCTTTCTCTCGGCCACGCCATTTTGTTGAGGAGTGTACGGTGCAGTCAGAAATTTTTTTATGCCTTACTACTCGCAATACTCTATGAAAACTGTCGAAGTATGCACACCACCTCTATCGGATCCTACAACTATGATGTGTCTACTAGTTGCCTTCTCTGCCTTCACTTTGAACTCTTTGAATGCATCGAATGCCTCCGATTTTTCTTTCAGAAAATAAACCCAAATTTTTCGTGAGAAACCATCCATAAAGAAAATGAAATACCTTTTACCGCTAAAGGAATCGGGGTAAATGGTCCACATATATCGGTGTGAATCAACTCGAAAGGTTGCTTAGCCTAATATTTTGCCATTTTTGAAACGAGATTCTCGCATGCTTGCTGAGCATGCATTTTTCACAAAATTTTCTCTCGTAATCTATGTTGGGTGGCTCGTTTACCATATTCTTCTTCGTTAACTATTTTAGGTCACCATGATGTAGGTGACCAACAATGACTTGTCTTCTACGTCGTCTTGCAAATCTTTTTCTCATATGCTTATTTGATTCAGTTTGTACAGTATATTTCTTCTCGTCTCAACTCGAGCAACAAAATGCCCTTGCTTGTTCTTCAAGTGAAGTAGTCGGTCTTTTAAAAATATTGAGTAATTCTTCTAGGTGAGTTTCCCCAAACTCAAAATATTGGTCTTGAGGTCTGGTACATAATATATATTTTTTTATTGACCCTATTAAGCGATCCTTTTGCAAGTAATAAACCCTACCTCGACCTTTGACCTCCACCTTAGATGCATCTCCAAATGACACATGATCATCTTCAATCTTTTGCATCTCTTTAAATAGGTACTCGTGACTGCATATATGGTTGCTTGTCCTCGAGTCGAGGACCATGAAGAGTCATTGTTGATGTTAACTTATTTTTTAGCCATCAAGAGAAAACCTTCATTCATTTCGTCTTCTAAGGCTAGCTTGGTTGTTTCTTCCACATTTTTATCGACTCGACAATATTTAACAAAATGCACCACTTCACCACAATTCTAACACTTTTCGGAGTTGTAATCATTTGCATAGTGACCATATTTGTGACATTTGTAGCACTCGATATTGGAAATATTTGATTGGTAGCCTTTTCCTCGATCACTTCCTCTTTAATGCCAGTTTGGTTGGCTTGATTGTCTTTTTTCCTTATAGTACTCTTCATAACTACTGCTTTGACTACCGCGACCATTTCCCACAATTTCCACAGCCACGACCTCTACCTTGAAAATTTTGAGAATAGAGTACCTTTTCATCTTTGATTGACGCCTAAATTTGAAATGTTCGCTTGAGTGTTTCCTCTTTCTTCTTCTTTTTGCGTTGCTCGTGTGCCTCGAGAGAATCAACAAGTTTGTCGACCGTAAGCTTCGCAAGGTCCTTTGACTCTTCTATAGCACAAACAACATTCTCAAATTGTTGGTTAATGATCTCAAAGTCTTCTCCACAACTTGAATATCGATTAACATTTCTTTGTTTCAATTGAGTTGGTTCAAGGAGTGTGTAGGACGAACATCGAATGAACTTAAGACAAAATCATGAATGAACAACTTTAGAAACAAAAAGCCTAAAAAACTCGCATAAAAATATAGGTAAGAGAATTAAAAATAAAACTAGTGTTTGAGAGGAGTCTGTAGGACGAACATCGAATGAAC
>JBBMEG010080967.1:0-10528 GCA_037832605.1 Cyclanthera cordifolia
AAGGGTCGGCGACTCTTTCCGCAGTGCTGGAACAAAGAGACCGAAAGAGAGGAAGAAGGTTGCCATAGCTAACCCCCTCTTGGATCCGGTCCAGTGCCCAGCCGATGGCAGCCTCGCCGACGTTGTTTTGCAGAATCACAAACGCAGGGGAACCTTTCACAAGGTTAGCCAAATATGGACCATTCTTGAGCTTCTCTTCAACAGAAGCCAACTCGTCGAAGGCGGGTGATTGTAGCCAAGTCATCTTGACGTTCGCGGGCAGCTAGAGGCGGCTAAGGCAGCCTCGGCATTTCACTAAGCTTCCCGAGCCTGTGCCAATTCCCATTTAAGCTTGTCAGTACTTGTAGACAAGAAAGAGCGGGTGTGACACAAGTCCTCCAAGATGTGACGAGAAGCTGAGGCAAAGTGCATGAATGCCTGCAAAAAGAAACCAAAGTACAAGTTAGCATGCGTACTCAAATCAAAGTATACCTGCAAAAAGTAGGGTTGTTATACCTCGTGCATCAGACGAGTCCCCTTTTTCAGGACCTAGAAGGCGTCTCCTAGGAAACATGTAGCTGAAGAAGACCCCACCTCACTCCACAAGTTGGAGGCCAGAGTCTTTTCCTTTTGTGGGTCCAAAGTAGGGCAATGCGGCCCTGACAAGAGGTAGGAGTCGAATCCATGTGGGAAGGCTGTGTACAGGCGTTCGAGGCCTGCATGAGTCGGGTCCGGGTCCGACTCAACATCCATGTCCTCTAGAACTTCGAGGAAAGGAAGATCTTCATCGTCACCAAGTGGAAGAGAGCAGCTCTCCGAAGTAAGGTCCACCATATCGTCGGTGGGAGGCCTAGCAGGGGGGTGGAATGTTTGGCGCGTTACTGAATCAAAGACGCGCCTCAGCGAAGGCTCGTAGTCCATGACGACTAAACACGGTAAAAGGCGTTAACTCACATTTCCATTATTCAAGGCATGAAAAGTTAGAGGAAAAAGTAAGTTGCATACCTGGAGCGGATCCCTCCTGCGGGACGGGTGACTCCGAGTTAGAATCAGCTGGCACTGCCGAATCTGGAAGAAGGTTGTAAAGCGACAACGAGTTCGTAGTTAGGTATTACACGCTGCGAGTTACCTCCTCGGGATAGGACATAACAAACTCGTAAAACTTCATTACCCGGAGCGGGGATTCAGTTTCCTGTGCACTGTAAACACAAAAGTTAGTACGGTGACAAAAGTTAGATAAGCCAAGGCAAAAGTAAGCAAACCATATGTCCCAAAGACAGTAGGAGTTGCCAGCGAGGCATCGGCACCCTGGGGTCGCCCAAGGTTCTCCACCAAAGAACCAACGCTTCTTCCACCCCTTCTGAAAATTGAGGCACGCCACCAAAGGAGAAAGCTTGCTTCTAGGGGTTAGGTAGCAGCCCACAGTGACGTCGGTATGCTGGCAGAAACGGTAAAGTGAAAGAAGGTCTCTGGCACTAAAGGGACCTTCGAAGCCGGTGTACACCTAAAGGCTATGAACACCGAAAAAGACATTCCAGACATTAGGAGCCAGCTGCGCTGGAGCCAGCACGAACAAACCCAAGAACTCTTGAAGAGATGGTATGAGAGGAAGCCGAACTCCTCTGTCGAACATGGTGGTGTAAAGTGCCACCTCGCCCGGAGGAGGATGTGTGTATGTCTCCGAAGCCAGTGGAAACCGAACGGTGATCTCATTCGGGATAAGGAACTAGGTCCTAAGATGGTCCAAATCCTCCTGAGTTAAAATGGACGCTGTCATTTGAGATCCCGACCCTATCGCCAATGCTCTTCACTGTGAGGAGGAAGTCCGAAGGTGAAATGATTTGATGTCGTAGTTAAACGAAGGATCCATGGCAGCTAAAGTAAGGAGTAATCTGCGAATAACTAAGTTAGGGAAAAGGCGAGTCTCCAAGAGAGCCTAAGTACCCTATGAAATTCGAAAAGCAGTAAAAAATGCAAGACTTTTTATAAAAGTGCCTAAGTAACCGAAAGATTTCAAAAAGAGGTAAAAAGGCAAGACTTTTTATAAAAAATGCCTATGTAGCCTAAAAATCTGGAAAGGAAGTTAAATGGCCAAGACTTTTATAAAAAGTGCATAAGTAGCCTACAAATTCGAAAAAGTACTCTAATGGGCGAGTCTTTGAAAAAAGAGCCTAAATAATCCTAAAAATTCATGCAAACATGCATAACAAGTAAAAATCGAAAAAATGCCCAAGTAAAGGTGGAATTTTAGGAAATATGCCTAACCGTTAGCATGAAGTCGAAAAAAGGAGAGTACGTACCGAAAAAATAAGGTGTGACGGATGCTTCCCAAAAATCCATAACGCAAAGCAAGTCTCCCCCACACTTTGAAAAAATCGAAAATCCTAGCCCAGTGAGAGGCAATTTTCAGCCAAAGTAGGGTGAAAAGGAGGGTGTAGATTTGGCAAGGAGTTTTCTGGAAAGGTTAGCTTATGGAAAATCTCTAAATGATAAATATTTTCTTAAAAATAGAGGTGATTTTTCATTGAATAAAAATATTATCTTGGAAAAGATATTCTTAGAAATAAGAATATGGCCATTTTAATATAATTATTCTTAGAATGAATATTTCCATAACCTTAAAACTTTATTTGTTTGAACGTTATTTAGGAAAAGATATTCTTTGAAAAAGAATATGGCCTAAGTAATGTTCAAGGAAATAAGTCCGTAAAAAAGATGACTTTGTAGCATCCGAAACTTCAAAAAAGAGGCAAGTACCTAAACAACTCTTCACAATCTGGCAAGCTCGGAAATGAAGAGTGGCGGTAATGTTATCAGCTAAAAATATCTCGAAAGACTCGGAAGAGATTGGGGCACGCACGAAGGACAAATAAGCCAACGCCAACCCCTGGGGTCGGCCAAATGGAGGCCTCGACCCCCAGGGGATCGGCCATGCAAGTCTGACGCCCCTGGGGGTCGGCCAAGGAAGGCTAGGACCCCCGGGGTCGCTGCATTCTCGGGTCCGGCAACGAGTAGGTCAATTAGAGTGGATTGGCCGTGGAGGTCAGGACTTTCCCCAGAGTCGACCAAGCTCAAGTAACATATGGAGGCGCTGCACCGCGTAGGCCAACCCGAGTGGGTTCGCCGTGGAGGTTAGGACTCTCCTATGGACGAGTCGACCGAGTCCAAGTAACGTTTAGAGGCGTCACACCCCGTAGGGTCCCCCGTTACAACGAGTAGGTCAGCTCGAGTGGGATGGTCGTGAAGGTCAGGACTCTCCCCCAAGAGTAGACCGAGTCCAAGTAACGCTGGCGGACGTTGCACCCCGTGGCGTCCCCGGTTACAACGAGTAGGTTAACCCGAGTGGATTGGTCGTGGAGGTGAGAACCTGTAAGGGTTGACCGAGTCCAAAGCCAACCTCTTAGGAGGGCAATCGAGTAGGCTAACCCGGGTGGGTTGGTCGTGGAGGTTAGGACTTTCTTGTGGATAAGTCGGCCAAGTCCAAAGTAGCACTAAGGGACGCTGCACACCCGTGGCGTCCTAGTGCTACAACGAGAAGGCTGCACCCCTAAGGGATCAGCCATGGAGGTGACGACCTGCCAAGGTTGACCGAGTCCAAGTAACTTTTGAGTCAAGGCCGTTACACCTCCGAAGGATAACAGTCAGGAGTTACGTCGGTATTCATACCCGGCTTAATGACGGACGTTTCTAACGGCCGACCATTATGTCGCCATAAGTGAGTTGCAGCGGTTACGAGACCGACTGCTATAAAAGTCAAGTCGTTTTCCCATCCAAAGGATCGAATCCTATGCTAAGTACTTTTAAGCTATTCCTAAAGTTTCAATTTACTCTCCCTAAATCTGTTTCTGACTTAGGCATCGGAGGCCCTATTGCTCACACCACACCGGTGTGTCCTAATTTCGTCTTTTTTGCAGGCATTTTTGTCCTCAGCTAAACAAATTTACTGTGGATATCCGTTGACCATTTTTTGGCATCAACAATACCAATCATCTCTATCTACCAAAACGATTATGGAAGGCACAAAATAAATAACGCAAGTGGAGGACAGAGATGTACACTTGTTATACAATGGGTTTTTAGACACAATGTACAAGAAGATCTATATTGCTTGTTGAGATTGTACCGGTACACATCGAGATGTACACTTGTTGTGCAATGAGTTTTTGTAACAAGGGTGGAGGACAAATATATACACTTATTGTATAATAGATTTCCGATAAGTATGTACAACAAGTGTTGTATTGTTTATTGAGATTTTTGAAGGTAGGTTCAAGTGAAAACTACGAAACCAAATAAAGAGTTTTGAGATTTTTGCAAATTAGGTAATGATATTTTCGGATTCCACATCGATAATGGCGTTGATGTACAATAATTGGCACGTTCACACCATCAAGTTACCGTCGACGTTCTAGGAATTTAATGACCAGGCAATTAAGTGGTGCATTTAAATCAAGCCACCAGATGTCAATTTTTATTTTTTAGGTGAATTTATCTTTTTCTAAACTTATTATCTGTAAATTCTCTAATTCCTAGAATATTTTTCCAAATCTCCACCCACTCAAACTGGATAGCAACGACCATTTATTATATTTTCAAAAAACTTGGGTAGGGAAATAGTGAAACAATTAAAAAAAATTAAAACCAAATCTTTTAATATAAAGGATAAAATTGACATCACACCATATTTTTCTTATTAATAAAATTCAGATTTAATTATTTAGACATTATTTAAAATGTCATACGAGTCTAGACATCCCATTGATTATTTTCAAAAAAAAAGCTACTTCCCAAATTAACTATTCTTTTAAATAAAGCGTGGCCCATAACCTTAACTTAACCCATCACAAAATAAATAAAGGTCCAGCAAATGATGGCCCAAAATACAATTCGTCAATGGAATCAAGGTTGGAGGGCGCGGTGTCGGATTGGTATGAAACGGACAGGTCGAGGTGCGGGTTATCGAGTCTGGACGCAAGGATGCGGGTCGGATCTGCACGAAACACAAGGCTGGGTTGTATTTTCTCACGGGTTTGGGCGTGGATCTAACAGGAACGACCAAGTTTGAGCACAGATCTGGGTGGGTTTGGGCGCAACAGCGCGGGTAATCATCGGCGGTTCGACGACTCAATCCGGCAAGAAGCGGAGCTCCGGCGAGTCTGGACAAAAAATTGTGGGTTTTTAGGGTGATTTCGCACGAAGAGTGTTGACTCTTCACAAATCTAGATTGTTGATGTCAAAATTTTTGCAGAAAGAAAAGACAGTGTTGTGCAATATTTTTTAGAAGAAAATAATAATGGAGAGAGAAACGTGCCTTGAAATTTGATTGGCTAGGGTTTGATTGCAATTACACACACATATATATATAAATATAAATATAATTACTTTATCTAACTGCACAACAACAATACTAACTTTAGAAAAACTAATTCACCCAACAATTAAAATTCAATTACTAAAAAGACCCACACAACTTCAATTTGTATAATAATCTCGGAATCCAATAATTTCGAAATAACCACGATAAATCAAAATGCTTAAAATTCCAATATCCAAGAAACTACAAGAATTTATATTAGAATTAAGGTTTAAAAATTCTCTAGTCATCACAATACTCCCTCCTTTAGAAACATTCGTATTTGAAAGTTACCGATTCTCGAGTTAACTCGGAACAAGGACTCAACCTCTTGAAAAACACGAATGCTCCAAACAATCGCAACAAACACAAAACAATTTTACAAACTATAAGAATCGATAACAAGTGAGGAACACGAACCAAAATGGAAGCTAAACTTCCATGAACAAGCAATTGATCCAAAAACTTTTTTTTTGAAAAGCCAATATTTCTGCCTGCACAAGATTAATTTGAAAGATGGAATAGGAAGGTTAGTGGAGTCATAAAGACAACTGAATTCTGCAATGAAGAAAGTTGTGAAGAAAGAAGTTATAAAGTGGTTGGATGTGAGAGTCATCTATCCAATTGCAAACATCAATTGGGTTAGCTCTGTCTAATGTGTACATAAGAAAGGTGGTATGACGACTATTTGAAATGAGAAGAATGAATTGATCCGTACCAGGACAGTCATTGGGATGACGAGTCTGTATGGATTATACGAAATTGAGCAATGCCACCAAGAAAGATCATTTCATACTACCATATATCGATCAGATCTTAGATCGCAATGCCGGTCAAGAATATTACTGTTTTCTTGATGGGTACTCTAGGTATAATCAAATTACGATAGATCCTAAAGATCAGGAGAAGATAACTCTCACATGTCCTTCTAGAATATTTGCTTTTAGAAGAATGTCCTTTGACTTGTGTAATGCTTCAACGACATTTCAAAGATGTATGATGTCGATATTCACTGACATGATAGAGAATATTATGGAAGTATTCATGGACGACTTCGCAGTCTTTGGAAATTCCTTCGATGATTGCTTGATATGCCTAGGATAAGTGCTTAAAAGATGAGAAGAAACTCACCTTGTATTAAGTTGGAAAAAATGTCATTTTAGGGTGAGTGAAGGTATTATTCTAGGACATCAGATTTCTAAACTAGGAGTGGAGGTTGACAAAGTGAAAGTTGAATGAATGAAAAGTTATAACCCCCTAGTACGCTTAAAGAAATTCATAGTTTCCTGGGCCACGCTGGGTTTTATAGACGCTCCATCAAAGATTTTTCCAAAATTTTCAAATTGTTGTGTGAACTTCTTTAAGTCAACAGAATTTTTGTCTTTACTGAAGAATTCTTAACTGCAGTCAAGGTCCTAAAAAGAGCCTTAGTAACTACACCTATTAGAATCTCTCACGATTGGAGAAAGCCCTTCGAGTTTATGTGCGATGCTAGTGATTACACAGTAGGAGCAATTCTCGGGCATAAAAAGATGAACTTATCTTTATAAACAATGTGGTGACAGTATAATTCGAAGATGTGTAAAGGAAGAAGAGATGCTAGATATCTTGATAACATGTCATACTTCACCTTGCGAAGGTCACATTAGAGGAGCAAGGATGGCAGGCAAAATTTTCCCATTAGGATTGTATTGGCAAGAGAAATGAAATGTCAATATGTGAAGACAGACAATGAATGTCAAAGGAAGGGGAATATTGGCAAGAGAAATGAAATGTTAATAAACTGTATACTTGATGTTGAATTCTTCGATGTATGGGGCATTGACTTCATGGACCCATTTCTATCATCTTATGGCAACCTGTATATCTTAGTTGCTATTGATTATGTGCCTAAATGGGTGTAGGCCATAACAACTATGTTAAATAATGCCAAGACTATCATCAAGTTCCTTCATAAGTATAACTTTACACACTTCGTAACACTCAGAGCTATCATTAGTGATGAGGGTTCACACTTTGTTAATAGGGCAATGGCTAGTGTGTTGCATAGATACAATATTAGACATCGTATAACAACAGCCTACCATCCCTATACAAATGGTCAAGGTGAAATTTCTAACCGAGAGATCAAAGAAATAACGGAAAAAGTAGTGGGACTCACGAGAAAAGATTGGTTCATTATACTAGAGAACATCGTCTGAGCATATAGGATTGCATTTAAAACTCTTCTAGGAATATCTCCATACAAACTAGTATTTGAAAAAACTTGCTATCTTCCATTGGAATTAGAGCACAAGGCATAATGCGCATTGAAGATGTTTAATCTAGATCTTATTGCAGTTGGGACTACTAGAAAATTACAACTGCTGAAGTTAGAAGAGTATAGGCAAATGACTTATGAGAATACAAAGATGTAAAAAGAAAAGATGAAGAAATGACATGACAAAAGAATAATGCCCAAGGCATTCTTACCAGGGCAGCAAGTTCTTCTCTACAACTCAAGACTAAAGTTCTTCCCTAAAAACTTAAATCCAAATGAATGAGACCTTTCATAGTTGTTAATATGCATAACCGTGCAATAGTTGAGATCCAAGACATTCATAAGGACAACATATTCATAGTAAATGGCCATAGGCTAAAGCACTATTAAGGACAAGATATTAAGAAAATAGTGTATCTCCCTCAATCTGATTAAAGAATAGTAGCACTCTGAATGCGGGGGTATCTCCAATTAAGGTACACATTATATACATCATTTAATTGCCCTATTTGAATTTCCATTTAATTTTGTTATTGCTTCTTCATTCTTTATATATATATATATATATATATATAATCGATGTGATGAAGGCAGCATTGCATTAGGATAAAGTTGAAGACAATGGGGATAACATTAGAGCAACGTATTAAATTTTAGATTTTTTTCAAAAATATAGCCGTTAGAGACCCTTACACGTGTCAATATAGTCGTTGCAACGACTATAAATTTTAAAAGCCAAAATTAGTGGAACTAGTTGTTGGGGCAATGGTAATGTTGCCAACAACGGTAATATCGGAGTGCAACGATCATCTCCTCAGCATCGCCTATTTAAGCTGTAAATCTAGTCCAATTCGAACCTAATTGCTTTCTCTACTCTTAATCTCTCTCAAAATACCTAAAACTCATATGAAATCACTTTGGTTTTTCAAAATTATTCTACATCTCTTTCCTTTCTTCATAAAACCTTCTAAAAAAATATTCCAAATGGTATCTAACATCTGATCTAGAATCTCTACTGGAAAAAGAGTTGCCTCCAAGGCTGAGAAGACGAAGGAATACACTCCTGAAGTCAAATCAGAGGAGGAAGAGTATGTCCCTCTGATTTGAAGAAGGGTTAAAACAAAAACCTCACTATCACCATCTTCGATGTACAACGCAGATGCGAGAGGCATTCGAGTAGAGACCACTAGATATGAGCTAATGAATGCAATCTAGTTCTAGACTATCCAGCCAGAGAACCTCAAAGGTTCTGTCCTAGAGCCGATCGTTCTAGACAGCCTCTCAGGCCAATAAGAGAAATAACAAGTCATGGAGGAGATGAATAACTCCTCATGAAAAGAAGTTGAAGAGAAGTGTATACAGTTCCTCCGATCTTTTAACAAGCAAAATTTTCTATAGAGGTTGGGAAGGAACTCGAGCCTCAATATGGGACGCTTTGTTGTAGTCCACCATATCTAGTAGTGAGAAAGAAGAAGAAGAATAGGAAGAATAAGTGGTTGAGGTCACAACAGAAGAAGAACAGTAAAACCCGCGGCTGTATAGCGTGACAAGTCTGACCCAGAATATCGAGTAGAAGATGAAGAGGTAGAATCTAAAAGGAAAAAAAAAGGAGAAGACCCCTTAGCTAGTGAAGGAAGAAAAAAAAAGGAAGAGAAAAAGAAATGAGGTTGCATCATCTCCTAGAATGTCCTCCGCATCGAAAAAGCGAAGGGACATCGTAGAGGATGCACTGTAGACCATTAACTTTGTCTTGGTCAAAGCAGATGAGAGATTCATCTTGCTAAAGATGAAAATGTTTTTGCAGGAGCACAACTTGGAATTAGAAGAAAAAATAGAGTGGTTTCGCGAGTTCTACACGAACATTAACAAAGAAAAGAACCTTCGTAGTCGAGTTTGAGGAATATAAATTGATTGGAGTGTAGTCGCTTGGAATAAGACGTTTGGGTTGAAGGGAAACCCAAATGCGGAGTACAATACCATGGCAGCAAAGTCAACTAAGGTGTAGGGGCAGCATGGAAAACCAATTTGAGGGGAGGATTGTGCAAATAGTTTTTCTTACTACGAAGGCGCATTGTTGGTTGAATTTTGATAAGATAAGTGTGATGCCAACAACACAAGACAACAATGTGAATAGAAGCTGAGCATTTCTATTGTCCGTTCTATAGCAAGCCTCAACATCGATGTTGACTGCATCATTGAAGGGGGAATATGGTGCTACCTCACCAAGAAGCAGGGCAAGCTCTTCTTTTTACACTCAATCACTTTACTGTGCATCGACCAGAGAGTGAAACCAACATCCACCGATGTTGTTCTAGCACAAAGACCACCCTACAAAATAGCTAAATCTCGAGCAAGGGTGGCTGTATGGTAGCAAAGTGTAGGAGTTGTGGTCAGGTTTGGTAAAGTGTTGAAGCAACTGTCGAAGATGAAGAGCCAATAAGAGCATTACTATGCTCAAGCCCAGGCATATTGGGAATATCTTAAGCGGCAAGATGCATTCTAAGGAAAGTGATTGAGTAGAATGCAGGGGATATCCAGCTCCAGGCATTCCCCAATCAAGCCCTTCAACCTTGGGAGCTGCCAGCACCAATCCGAGAAGAAGATAGTTCTTCTAGCCAGAGTTCTATTTTTAGAAGAAGTCTTCTAAGTTTTGATATTTCATTACTTGTAACTTTTTTTCTTTGCTCATTTATGTTGGCTTTTTGGCTATTATCTCAAATTAATTAATTTTAATTAATTAATATTTTGATGATAACAAACTTGATTTTTTTTTTTACTGATATTTTGGAGTTTTGAAGAGTTTAATATGTAGATAATGAAGAGACGATTCCAACGCATTTTGAATTGCTCAAATTGAAGCTAAAATGAGGAAGATATGGACATTTGAAGTTTGGAAGGAAAATTCGCCAAATGGAAAAACGAGATTTTCCTTCTCT
>JBBMEG010080968.1:0-10526 GCA_037832605.1 Cyclanthera cordifolia
AAGGTGTTAATTGCAACGCTTTTCAAATATTAGGAGATGCGATTGTTCAAATTGAAAGTTTAAGGACTTGATTGTTACAAACGTCATACTTTAGATGTGGTTTGTGTAATTTCCCTAACTTTTTTAAGGAAATTAGTATAAAAGTATACTAAAAAAATACACAAAAATTACGAGTGAACATTGTTGAGATGTCAAAGAGAAATATTTAGCATGGCGTAAATTATAATGCCGACACATGTGACCTAACATAGACCAAATTCTCTTCCTTTTTCTTATCTTACCCCTTTGGTTTTGCTCTCATAGCCAAACATACCGAATGAAAATAAATGCTCGACGACAAGATGACAAGGATTATGGTGACAGGCACGCAAGGTCCAAGTCCAAGCCTAACGCTTTTCGTATTTTCTAAATTGCAAAATATCAAAAATTGAATTTTCTTTTTTGCACTTTTTAAATTTCATAACATCACAGTCAGAGAAACTATCCTCTGGATACCGTTTCACCGTAATCTCCTCCAACATAAATGACACGAAAAAAATATTTATAAATTAAATACTTTTCAAGAGAGACTCGATCATCTGCATGACGTTTCACAGCAACTTTTCTACTATGAAGTTGACACGTGTCATCAAAACTGGAAAGTGGTTTTCCTAGAAATTTCCTGTTGGCGCATGCGACAAGCACGTGAATCATTTTTCTTTTTTTAATATTACCATCGGGTGCATTGTACCTTTGTTTTCTCTAAATACAGATGGCGACACGTGTCACTTTCAGCCCTACGTTCACGACGAGTCTGTAGGCTGGCGTTCGCTTGTTCTTTTGCTCCTCGTCCAAACAACTTGCCAAATTTTTGTTCCATTTTAACTTTTTATGTGTAGAATTCAAAATTCGTAATTTGTAGGAAAATTAACAAAAATAAAATATTGTATTTGAGAGGAAGTATACAGAAATAAATAATGTTTGAATGATCTATATAAAAATATAACGCACCACTTAATGGCCTTAAAATGAATCCCACTATTACACGATCCCACAATTAAATAAACTATTAAATCATAATTACTAAAATAATAAATTATTATTTCAACCTACCAAACATCTATTTTGAAATTTTAATTTCAAACAACGAAATATTATGAGAACAAAAATTATTGAATATGCTAAATGTTTTGATTCAAGATTGGCTAAATTAACTAATTAAGATATTGGGAATTTTTCATAAATAATCAAAATATGTAATTCTTTTTAAAAATATCGAGAATATTAATAAAAATTGATTCAAACACCTTAATTTGATTGAAACAAAATAAACTATTAAATATCAATCTATATCAAATGAACTTAAAATTGACATGTTTTCATCAAATTAAATATTTCATTTTTGTAGGTAAGAGATATTAAAAAAAATTAATATAATTAAAATATGGTTGCTAAAATTTGTTATCTACAAAAAAAAATTTTAAGAAAAATTTATAATAGCGAATCTTTGGACAACTACTTTTATTATAAAATTATTTTGAGATAAAATTTCATATTATCTAATAACATCAACTTTATAACAAAACCAATTTATTTTGAAATTGAATTTCATGTTACATGATATAGATTACACAATTTGGTTATTCTTTCCCATCGTTCATCAGACAATTTATAATTTTTTAGTCCATTATTTGAAAAGGTATTTCTAATTTTTTTAATGTTTTTTTAATTAAAATAACTCGTACAAAGTGTTTTTTTAGATAAACGATTAATATGAATTGAATTCATTTGTTTCAAACAATTAATTATTTGGAGACTCTTATTTGAAAACATGTTGAGAATTTGAGACTTGGTGTTAGCATTCGAAGGACTGTCCCAATTAAAAGCCCACTGAATACAATAATTTGTTATGGGCTTTTATTGTTCAAACGGGCCATTGGGCCGGCTCTCAACTTTGTATCTTGCATATAATAACATCTTCTCACAAATTAATTATAAATATAACAATATTTATAGTCATTAATACATTTTAATAATGTATAGTTGATATAATTAAAAGATAGCGGAAATTATATTAATTGAGCTATTTTCTCAAAATAATTATAAAGATAAGAAATTTTTTAAAAATGTACATCCATAATTTTCAATACTTTTTAATAATGTTATTATAAATACTACAAAAATAATTTAGGATTGATTTGAACGAAGTATTTGCCTATCTTTATCGTGTCTTTTTAATTTTTTCGTGGTGGTTAGAAATTTATCATTAAATATGATAATATTCATTAATATTAATTATATATATATATTTTTTGTAATGAATATATTTATAATTATTCTATTGAGTTTTTATCAAAGATATAAATAAATAAAGTCGTTGACATTGTCAATAATTGTTTTATTTGGGCATGAAGGGTGGGTGACATAGTTCCAAACTACGTCGTTTAAGAGGAAACAATGGAAGTTGGCCAAATCATCCTTCACTCATAGTATCAGCACAATAATTGCACAAGTGGAGCTCCATATATAAAAACTTTGAATCCAACTATAATTCAAATCATTTTTAGTGGTTTTGTTCGTTTAGTTAAAAGATTGAATTTATAACATTTTAGTCGTTATATCATAGTTATGCTCTTAATTTTTGTAACCACGAGAGTTACGAACATCAAAAGAGAAATCAATATCATTGTCTTTTGTTCAAATGTAAATTTTTCTAATTTATTGTAATAAAGATCATATCTGAGAGTTGAGCAATTTGAATCTCTATTTTTCTTTCTTTGAAGGAAAAGTATATTTCTATTTATAATAGTTTAATCCAATGAAAGAAATTTATACATAAGACTACAAGATATCATATTCTAATCAAAATTAATAGAATACATCAACTTATTTCAAATGTTTGAAAAAAAAACATAAACTATGGGAAAATAAAAATTAATTAGATGGAGGGTTTGTTTAGTTTGGCCTTTTGGTTCATCAAAGGTCTTTGATAAATGTGATCAATCTCACCTAGAAAATGTCAAATTTAGACCATATATTATTTGCATATAGTTTTCATTAATCTAAGAAAATAATAATAATAATAATAATAAACAAAAGGCTAATGTTGGTAACATGTGGATTCAAGGGCACTAGCTAAATTTCAATTAATAGACAACAATTCCACATGAAAGGTGGCAAATTTCTTTCCACACTTTCTTAAATTATTATTATTATTATTATTATTTTAAATAGTAATAATCTACTTTCTTTTTTTTTTCTTTAACCTCTCATATTGCTTATAAAAGCTTTGATATCTAACAAAAGTATAGCCCACAAATATGATGTTCTAATAGTGAATAAGCATTGCTCATATTAATTGAATTGAAAATTTCTCCCTTTGATTCTTGTTGTCAAAATTCTTATTTAGATTTAAAAGCATATATACAATTCTTGACTTCTTATGTTTTTGGTTGAGGCCTTTTTGTAGGCATGTCATGTGAGAAAATTTTCCATGCAAAGAAAAGTAATTCACATGTAAAAAATAAAATAAAATAAAATATGTTTTAATAATTAAAAAAATAAATTCCATAATTCCATATTTCCCATATTTTATGTTTTAATAACCTATTGTTTAGATGGAATATTTTGGTTGCATCATTTTTTTTATATTATTGTTTGTCACGTCAACATTTTTTTTCTAAATCACATGCAGTGTATCAAACATTATAAAGTTTTTTTATTTTAGTTTTATTTTTATTTTTTTTGAAAACGAAAGATGAGCATCTCAAAGTAAAAGATGAATGACGACTATATCTTAAGCACGAACTATTGTTTTAGTTGACATCAGTCTATAATTCTATATCATCAAATATGGTCGATATGATTCGTTTAACTTTTAAATTATTACAAAAAATATTGCTATTTTTTTCTAAAATTAAATAACGGGAAGACATTAATTTTTTTTAGTGCACAAATCAATTTTATTATATAAAACTTTCATAATTATTACTACTTTTTAAAAATATTTTATACATAACGAAATATGAAATCTTTTAGTTGATTGAAATCTATCCGGTTCAAATTAACTTGATTGAAGTATATTAGTTTTACTTCATTGAAAATGATAAGTTTAACTTGTTTCATTTAATTGAACTCCTATCAATTTTATGGCTATAACTTTTTTTTTTTTTTTTAATTTTGTTATAAAAAAAAAAACATCCCGTTCTTTGCATTGTAATGATTGAATTTCCACATTCTAATATTCTAACACCTATTAACTTTTGGCTAATTAATAAAATATACAGTTCACAATCATAATAGTATGTAGAAATTAGTGATCAATCCAAAGAATGAACACGACAAAGCTTTTCTATCATTAAAATCACATGTGGAAAAAAAAAACACCCTTCCTTACAAGTAAATCGAGACAGAGTGAGCAACCTCACAACAACATGACTGACCTTGATTCACAAGTCGAATAGTGATCGCTCAACGAACAAAACTATGTTGATAATAATATATATCTAGATGGCCAAAAGTCAGCATGCATGACTTTTTGGGAGTCCAAAGCAAAAAGTTCTAACACCAAAGCTAGACAACTTGAACAAGGGAGATTTTTGAAGATCGTTAGGAAATAATCCATCAAGCATCAGAACTACCGATGAGCATGATTACACCAAAGACAAAAGAGGAGGAGTCAATCTTATAAGGAATCAGTTTTTACCCCGAAGTGCCCAATTAACACCTAACCAGACATATGTTCTTTTATCATTAAATTCGAAAAAATGTGGCAACAACAAAAAGATCCAACTACCCTCTAAAATAAGCAACAAACCTAAAACACAAATTAAACATGAGAATAAACTAAACACTAGTAATTAAAAGAACTTAATGGGTATTAGTTAAGGAATCTAATTCCATAGGAGAAACTAATATATATCAATTTCATGCAAGCCACTAGATTATAATGCAACCCATAAATAATTGAATGGTAGAAATAGAGACCAAATTTTCAAATTAAGCATATATAAATAATTAAAATTGGCTTAAAAAATAAACATTAAATTGCAATCACACATATTTGAGAATAAATAGACGTTACATGATTAATAATATATAAAGTTATAATCAAAAGATCATACCGACATAATTGTATATACAATATTTGTCACATATTCACAATAATAAACATTGTAAAGAAAAAGAAGGTGTTTATATGTTTGTATAAAAGTTTGAGACAACCTTTGTGGGTTATATATATATATATATGAAAAAAATATATATGACAAGACCAAAGTGTTATAGAATTTTCAAGAGGTTTTATTGGGACCCATCAAATCAAAATGGGACATGAAAATCCTCTCAACATTTCTAATTTGTCCCCCTTTTTTTTGATTTGTTTAATAATTAAGTTTAAATGTTGATTAATTGGTTTGAAATTAGGATTAATAACTACTTTCATTTGAAAAGCTTAGTTTTGGTGTTCTCTTTTGCTCTCTACCAACCACCACATAGTAGTTATTAATTAAGCTACCTTCTAGGCAACTCACATCCATGCTCTTGGCTTTCAAACTTTTTTATCTTTTAAATCATTTTCAAATTTTGAGATCTCGTTCATATTGATATATGACTATTTCGAATCGTGTTTTAAGATTATATTTATATCATTTCTATTCAATTAAAACATGTTTAAAATGTATACATGATCGAGAAATGTCATGAATTCAAAATTTTATGGCTAATAGATGTTGATTCTAAAAATAAAATAATAGCATCTTTAGTATTCTAAAGAAAAAAGTTTAATTTTAATATTTTTACAATCTCTGATTATTTGGGTTTTAAAAAAAAAAAAAACAATAGGTTTAATTTGTTCTTCCATTTGAGGGTTAAGTTTGAAATATTAATTTAGATATATTTTTCAATTAAAACAAATTGTGGATTATAAAGATTTGGACTTTTGATATTTGATAAATCATATAACAAGTACTTTTTAAGGCTTTCATCCTTTTGTTTATCTTTGTTGAACAAAAAAAAAAAAAAAAAAAATATATATATATATATATATATATATATATATATTTTTTTTTTTTTTTTATTTCAATTCCTCTGTTTTATATTATAGTCTATTAGCAACAAATTCAAAATCTCAGGAAAATTGTTTAAAACAAAAAGGAAAAAAAAAATAGTAAAATTAATAAGTTTAGCTAAAAATTCATTTCAGAAAAAGTTGAAAATCAAACCAGCAAAATCTTTATAAATAAAATAGACTTTGATTTGAATGTTACAATATATTAATCACTGAAAAGAAAATTCAACTCCGCATATATTTCAAAATTTTAATTGTACAACTTTTACCAAAATTTTCAAAAAATAGTATAGTAATTAATAATAATATATTAATTGCTCAAGTCAAAAAAACAAAAATGATTTATTGTTCATGAAAATAATACCATACATATATTATATTTATTTATATATACACACATATGTGAGAGTCAAGTGGTATTCATTATAATATAAAGTAGCCTCTAATTTTTTAATCACTAGCATAAATTTAGGGTAAAAGCTTGAAAAATAGTGCCAAACATGAACAAGATTATGAATTTAAGTGTCTCCATTTAACAAAATGCTTACGAATATTGTATTCGTTTTCACAAATCGAACCCATGACACTGATGTTGAACTCGAATAACTTCAAATAATGAAACAACTGCGCTACTGATCCATTCAATATAGTTAGAGAGCAAAATTTAAAACTTATAATATTTCGGCTACAAATTTACATTTATGTCAATTTCTTACAATTGGTAATGGTCAATTACCACTATAAGTTTATAAAAGATAAAATATTTAATTCAATCAAGTTTATAATTTTTTTAATTGAAAGTGATCAATGGAAGCTCTCCTTCATTCGAGGTCTTATACCACGTCTCCAAAACTCGGACCTTAATATTAAGTATTTTAAAAAATGAAAAATAAAAAAAACGATATTATCATCATTATATGCATCTTTTTTCCACTCTAAAATTAAATTCACAAACTTTGTAATCTCAAACGTTAAATTAAAAAAAAAAAAGAAAAAGAAATATATATATTTTTTGAAAAAAGGTAAAAGGAAAAAAGAAGATAAATACATGGAATATTATTATATGCTTATTGTTTTATTGATTAATTTTCCCTTAAATGAAATTCACAAACGTTATTATCTGTAAATGGAATTTTAAGAGGATAGACACATAATGTCCTCTTTATATAGTTGTCGAATAAATTAGGCTAACACCTTTTTCACATATTGATGTCACCTTTAATTAATAAAATTTTAGAATGTGTTTGGGTTTCTAATATTAGGTAAACGGTTGATTAGGTCATAATTCAATCGACATTTGCCCACTATTTATTATTATTGGTCGTTCATTTAAAATTTAATGGTCATTTATCTATGTGTCCATTTATCTTAAATTTTTTAATCTATTAATTTTCTTTAATATATACGAATTACTACTTTATCTACCCATTTAAAACTTTCATTAAACAAAATGTACATAATGTTTTTCAAATTTATGTCTATATTTAATTAGTCCAATTTTTACAAATTATATAAATTCGTTTTCAAAATAAAATATATCAAATAAAATTCAAAAAGTAAATTTTCTTATCTAAAAAAACAAATTATACTATTTATTCTTATTTTATAAAATTTTAGTTATAAGTTTAACAATACTTGTTTGTTAATTATCTATGAATTTTCATTCTAAATTTCAAAAAAAAAAAAAAAAAATTGAAACAATGACTCAAAACATAAATATAATAAATCTCGTGATCGTTTCTAACTCGTCGATCACCAATCACGATACGATCCTTCGGTGCTTGCGGCAATCTACAACAGAAATGATGAGTTCATGAAAACTCAATAAAGATCTTTCAGCTCAAGGTAGACCATGCATAAGGTCAAAAGCATCACAAACATATTACCGATGAACAAAGATAATCATGATCAGGGTCAACAAAAATCAAGTGAAAATAGGTTATGAACCACATTTTTTACCCACATCAAGTAGAGTTTTGTCTAGGGCCACAATCCAAGATGTAAAATCCACATGCGACCACAAAACTCTAGGGCAATATAAATACCCTACATCAACTCGAGGAATTTGACGACCATATAATATTGGTAGCTCAAGGATTAAAAATTCAAACAAGTCTCTTTACTCGCGGTGAGGGTAGATCCAACAAACTCACCAAAGAGCCAAAAATCCAACCACATACATGAAGAGGCACCCTTGCCTATAGTAAAAACTCAACATTGTTGTGAGCCTCATCATTGAACCATCCACACAAAAGTCATACTCAAGAAACTATGATCTCATGTCAAGAGTGTGCCCACCACAAATCATGCATATCCATTTATTAATATCTCTATCGAATGATCTTTATGACTTGTTTAGGTTCTAGGAAGGCACCATTATGTGCACAAACAACTTGTAAGTCCACAGATAGAACATATGAATATACAATTGTTCAAAACAAGATTAGTCATGGAAGATATTGATGCAAATGCTTTTGGTGAAGAGGTTGGGAATTCACTATCGTTTTTAAATTCTGAGAGTTTGAGGTTGAATAATGTGAATGCATATAATTCGATAGATATTGAAACAATGCAGTTTTGCTTAACTAGCTAGAATAATATTTTTAATGTCGAGCACTTTTTGATGATAGACACCTTATCTGCAGAGTACTTTTAATAACGGGCGACTTTTCATTTCGTGTCACTTTTTTTAAGTCGGGCTCTTGTTCAATCTAAAAATCATTCCCTCAATACTAAAGAAGAAAGTGGAAAAGCAAATATAATATTTGAGAAATGACAAGTATGCTTTTATTTTAATAATTTTTGTTTAAAATATACAATCCAATCGATTTCAATATGATCTGTACTATTTTACTAAACTAACCATTATTGCTATTTCTTAGCTTCAATGATTTGTCCATTTTGAGTAAACAATTGCAGTTGTTTAATGTTCCTCATTCCCATCGAAAAAAGGACAGAAAATTGTAGAATTATGAGTGTACTTACACGGCAAAATAAATAAATAATAAAAAAAATATATATATATATATATTATATATATATATATATAAATAAATAATGTATATATATATTCTAAATATATATTATTGTTCGAGAAAAGAAAAAAAAAGTAAACTAATTTGTTTCCATTTTTAGTTGGATTAATGATTAGTATTTTAAATAATCATATACCCATTTTCGTGATTTGAAAAATGAAAAACGAGAAGACATTTTGTTAATAAATATTATAATATTTTGAATATATTAAATAAAAATACAATTTAGATGATTTTTTATTGGATTAAAAAATGTAAAGCTAGATACGTACATATATAATTTTTAGATAGTTAAAAAAAAAATATATATATATATATATATATATATAAAAGTATAATAAGATATAATGGATAACATAAAAAACTAAATTGTTTCAATAATTGATAAGAAGTCAACGTGTATTTCGTATAAAATGTTACAAAAAAGAATTAAATGAACATGCGGTGAAAGGTCAAACTTCAGAGCATGGTTTATTGAAAGTCAACCATCAGATGGGAGTGGTTGATTGCGCATAGAATGAAATATACGATTGGGGCCCACTTCACGTTTTGTAGTTAATACAGTTATTTTATTATATAATTCTACACTTGGGTTTTCAGTGTTAATTTATTTCTCTCAAATGTCAACGACTACCACTCTCTATAATTATTTTAGTTTCAGCATTTGATAAGTTTTATTTTTTTTTATTTCTTTTATTGGTTTTATTTGAATAAAAATATAAAATTATGAGTTTTTTCTTATAATAATTGCCAAATGTAGTAGATTTTTTATATTAGTTCAGCAGTTAATGAATTTTATTTTAATTTCTTTTATTAGAGTATTAATTGTTTTTTCTTATTATAATCTTCTAAGTGTAGTAGATTTTCGTGGCATCATGTATAATTCTAAGAGGTTATAGATTCATAATTAGTCAACGCGACAATATGTAAATTCAAAAGGCAGGCATATTTTAAGATAAAAGAAAATTTCATCAAAACATTTGATGTTATTTAATATTTTCGACAATCGTCTCACATAAAACAGTATTCTAATTCAAATACTATCTTCAAATGTAGGAGTGTTCAAAAAACACTACAAATTTAATTTGACAGATTGAGTTGAACTATTAGTTTATTTAGATTGAATATCATTTTTTTAGGTGTGTTTCAAAGTATCAAATGGAAATTAATATTAATTAAGGATGAAATAGATTTAGTTGGAAGTAAAACTCCTACTTAACATCATGTTAAACTAACCATCATTTCAAAAGTTTAAAATGGTAAATTGGAGTATATTTAAATATATCATATAAATAAATAAATAAATTTCCTTTAGTTGAATTGGTGGTGAGCTTAAGTTGATTTAATTAGTTATCATTTATTATTAATATTAAAAAAGTATTTTCCTAATTTTTATTGTAATTATATACATATTTTATTATTTTTAAACATTTATCCTCCAAAAT
>JBBMEG010080969.1:0-10523 GCA_037832605.1 Cyclanthera cordifolia
CTTAAATTCCTCTGATAATCTAATGTTTACAAAATGATCCCATTGTTCTTGTGTGATGTATGGGTATTTTGTAGGCGAGTGGACTAACTTCTCATGGTCCACGTTTATAAACGGTTTGATATAATCTTTGGTGAGATTATATCTAAACGTTCTGAACGTCCTCGCCATCGACATCATGATCCTATGTTTGGACATATGATCCACCTGAAATGACATATGTTTGAAATATAATGAAATCAGGTTAGTTATTTGTATGTCATACATGATAATATTTAGTTAAGTGTTTATCTCGATGCAATCCCAGACATTCTATTTTAATTGATCCGGGACAGCTGCCCAAGTGTCGTAGGTGAGAGGTATATGTGATCTGACACGTACACCAGTATAACTATGGAATTTCTTCGCACTATCTCCGACTTCTTGGCCCATTGACTTATATTGAACAACTTGCCGCTCTCCTGCCATTCTTTCCTGAGCCAGCTCACGCAAGACTGAAACGCCTCTGGTGAACCTGTTTCGAGCAGGTGTGTTCACGTGTGTACCATCATGATCATTATCCGAGCTAGACATGGTGTCAATCTGCACAAAAGAGAGAAGATATGTTCATAATAAATAATAGTCATAATGATTAATATATAATTGAACGAGTCACTAACCATGTACCCTATTTATTAATCCATGTACTCTCACACTTATTTCTAGTATAGTTGAACGAGTCATCATCAATAATATTAGGCAACGTTTTGATGACCCCGTACCTACAATCTTGGCCAGTATCAATTTCATCATGAACGTGATCTTCAACCGTTCTTTGTGGAGGTATCAAAACCACCGATCGACGAGGATCAAGTGGATATTTTATATAGAATGCTTGTTGCGCTTGAGTGGCTAAAATAAAGGAGTCGGATTTATGTCCAATGTAATTAAGTTCTACAATTGTGAATCCAACGTCGTCTAGGTTAATCCAAACACAAATTTATAAGGGTAAAAATCCAAACACAAATTTGTACCTACACACAAGGGAAAAAATCCAAACACAAATTTATAAGAGCACTATTTACTTTTAAGGCACTACTTTAAACATATAACTAAACCCACAAACAAATAAATAAATAAAATTTCTATGGACTATTTTTGTAATGGACTTGTTAGTGATAAATTCAGCCCAAGTCCAAATTTTTTTCTAATACAACTTAACCAAACACCCCTAATTAAGGGAGGTATAATGTAGGTTTGGCTATTCCATTATTTCAAAGAACACAAAAGATAATTCAAAGAACACTAGATAAACAAAATACATAAGTTTAGCAAACTATAAAATATAGCATTTGCCTAAATAATTAGTAGAACTTCACTATAATAAAGTATGGAATACATGATAACAACAAAGAAATAGCCGCGGGTAAAATAGAGAAAATAACGAAGAAATTAAATTAGTACCTTTGAAATGTATAGAAATAGCCGCGGGTAAAGGAGTTTTTCGTGAAGAAATTGAGTTTTTGGAGGAAGAAATGGAGTTTTTAGGGGAAGAAGAAGATGAAAAATATAGGGTTTCGATGAAAAGGGAGAAAAAAAGGAAATTGGTGTTTTTTGGATGTGGGTAAGAAGAAGAAGAAGTAATGAAATGGAGTTTTTGGGAAAGAAATTGAGTTTTTGGGGAAAAAGAAGAAAAAAATGGAGGGTTTCGATGAAATGGGAGAAAAAAAATGAAATGGGTTTTTTTTGCCGCAGTTAAGAAGAAGAAGAAATGGAGTTTTTGGGGAAGAAATGGAGTTTTTGGGAGAAGAAGAAGAAGAAAAGAGAGGGTTTCAAAGAAAAAAATGGAGGATAAAATGGAGGGTTGTCGGAGAAAACGAGGAGAAAATGAGGGGAAAAAAGGAATTTTCGTGTCGATCCGAGTTTTAGTGTCGGTCGAACAGACACCAATACCCTTTGGGACCGACACGACACAAAAGGGTAATCTGGACCGGTTTTTGAAGTTTTGGTTTTTTTTATTTTAGTGTTGGTCACCTTTGGTGTCGGTCCGACCGACATCAAAGGTCACTTTGACCGATTTTTTTTAAGTTCAAATGGTGTCGGTTTTCAGTTTATTGGTGTCGTCACCTTTAGTGTCGGTCTGACCAACACTAAAAGTGTTTACCGTCACCAAATGTGACCGCACCAAATATCCGTGTTTTTTAAAATATTTTGGTTTGACCGACACCTTTTCCCTTATTTGTAGTAGTGTATCACACTTAATTTCTCATTTTTTATTAGTGTGTAACATGCTAGAGACAATAATATTCTTTTCTCTCCCAATTTTTAGGCTAACTCGGATCGATATTCAATTCATCTATGTTTTGACGTGTTTTTAACATTTCTTTTGTTTTGTCGGGAATATCAAGAAAGGTTCCAATAATATTAGAACAAACATTCTTCTCGATGTGCATGACATCTAAATAATGTCGCACGTGAAAATCTCCAATTCAAAAAAAAAATTGATTTCTTATTCCAATAAGTGTTTGCATGTTGTTCTTTTCTACGTCCTTTACCATGAGTAAATTGAATTGTACGTCGTTTTGTAAGAATCTCTTCGCCCCTTAACGGTTCATGAGCTACTCTGAATTCTTGTTCCCATTAAAAGCTTTACTTTTTCGTCTATATGGTTGCCAAATTGGTAGATATCTCTGATGTTCAAGGTATGCCATCTTTTTTCCCTTAGGTAAATAAGTTGATGTTGTTTTCTCTCCACATATCGGACATGCATGATACTCTTTTACAGTATACCCACACAAATTATCGTATGCAGGAAAATCATTAATGGCCCACAACAAAATAGCTTTTAAGGTGAAACGTTGTTAACGGTGTGCATCAAAACATTCAATACCTCTGATCGATAGCATTTTCAGATCGTCAACTAATGGTACTAAATAGACATCTATGTCATTTCCTGGTTGTTTGGGTCCATAAAACAATGCATTAACATCAAGTATTTACGGTTTATGTACAACCTTGAAGGTAGTTTGTTAATCACCAACATCACTGGCCAACAACTATACCTAGTACTTTGGTCTCCGTGTGAATTTACACCATTTGTTGATAAGGCTAGACGAAGATTCCTCGATTATAAACTAAATTCGGGTCATCTTTCGTCTATTTGTTTCTATGAGAGTGTATCGGCTGGATGTCTTATATACTTATCGACCTGACTGTCAATAGCATGTCATATCAATAATTCTGAAGTTTCTTTACTTCAAAACATCCCGTTCAAATCTTGGAATGAGAGAGAAATACCACATGACTTTTACTCGAATATTTTTACCTCTACTTGCACATTCTTCCGAACTTTCCATCTTGATGTTCCACATATAGGACACAATTCGGCATTAATGAGTTCTTTTGGATACAAACAACAGTCGTTTATGTAGGGATGAATTTTTTCATAATTCATTCGTAATGTACTTAAAAACTTCTTGGCATAATAGATAGATATCAGAATTTTATTAGGACAATGCAATAGAATGCTCAATAGTTCTAACAACTCTGTGAAACTTTTATCGTTCCATCCAAACTTTGATTTCAAATTATAAAGCTTAATCAATGCAGATATCTTAGAAAAATTATTACAATTTGGGTATGATAGTTTCTTGGCATCCTCTAATGATTGCTCAAATATTGGCTATTTGTTGTTTAAATAATCGTGTGCAGCCTTAAACATTCGTATTTGGTCATCTAAATCCCCATCTATAATTTGATCGATTGGAACACTTTCAATTATGCTTCTTTTCTTCCATATATATTCTCCATGCCAAATCAATGTGTCATAACTTTGATCGATACCATTTACAAATATATGGTCTCTTACTACATTCACATTTTGGTTATTGGTATTCATACATTTCAAACATGAACAACAAACAACATTTAACCATTTGGAATGGTCGTAACACATTTTCTCTAAAAGTCTCAACTCCTAAACTATATTCTTGTGACATTTGATCTTTAAGCATCCACAACTTATCTATATCTCAACTAAAATTATACCTACACACAAGGTAAAAATCCAAACACAAAATTTTAAGACACTACTTTTAAAGACGCACGTATACGTTTTATAATTTAGATCTAAGATATAAAAGAGAAATGATCAAACCTACACCATGCTACCATTCAAAAAATTAGTCATTATATATAATAGAAATTTAGTATACAAAATAAATAAACTATTTAAAATATATAAAATAAATAAAACTATTTAAGAATACGAAATAAATAAATAAAACTATCTAAAACATATAACTGAACCCACAAAAAAATTTCTAAGAAAATGCATTCTTACTTTTGAATTGTAGGAGGTGGAAAAGAAGAGCCCCAAATCCGTTCAACTAGTTGTAAAAGAGAAAATAAGAAGTTTTTTAGGAGAGAGGATTAAAGAAATTGAGAAATGTGAGTTTTTTTAGATTTGAAAGAAAGAAAAGAAAGATTTGAAATGAAAATGAGGAAGAAAAGCAAAAATGGGCGGGGGAGTGTATGTAGTTTAGGATGAAGAAGATGAGAAATAAGAAGAGTTTTTTGGAGGTTTTGAGATGAAGAAGTTCAAAAATGGTGATTTGTGGGAGGGTTTGAGAGATGAAGAAGAAGATGAGGGTTTGTAAGAGGGTTTGGGAAATAGGGATCTCAGTTGCGGGTAAAGGGAAAAGAGAGGGAAGAAGAAGAAGAAGATGAGGGTTTGTAAGGGAAAAGAGTGGGAAGAAGAAGAAGAAGATGATGAGTTTTAGTGTCAGTGACTAGACCGCACCAAAAGTGACCGACACCATATATCTGCGTTTTCAAATTTAATTTGGATTACCCGTCACCTATTCCCCTTTTGTTGTAGTGTTAGTTTTCACCTCACATTCTTACATTTTCTTAGTCATGTTAAGATCAAAGATCAAATCAATTTGATATATGAAAAAAATACAACATCATCTCTTCCTCTTAAACAACATAGAATAGCATGATTGATCAATCTAATATATTACTTTTGTAATTTCTCTATTGCATATTTTCACCAATTGAGATTCTTGAACATTCTTTTTCAATATGTTTTTATATTCAACTTGTGCTATCTAAATTTTGATATTAATAATATAGAAGTCTACACATAAACAATATAATTGGATTCAGGTTGCTTATCAAATAAAAAAAAAAAATTAAAATCTCTTACATTACCATTCATCGAAGCTCTTTACTTTTCAAGACGGGTTTAAGTTCGACCATACAAAATTTATCATAGCCCTAAAAATAATTTTTTATTTCTCATACAAGAGCGATATTAAATATTTCAATTGCTCATCATCATATTCTCATAAATTTTATTGTCCCATTTATTTTAATTAGTTTCTTACATAAAGTTAAGTCGCATATTTGCATTTTTAGTATCGCTTCAATTTTATAAATACAAAATTGTAATCATCATCTTCTTCCCAACTAACCTATAGTAGTTATGCTATCTAAAAATAATAATAATAATAAATGAAACTCAGAGTAGTTATTGTTAATAAATCTTATCAATCACTTTATAACTCATTTATGAATATTGTAGTGACATTCTTGCAAATTCTTGATCATTGTTTATTGATTCAACTCCTACTACCTAAATCTATCATTAATGTTCTAGATGTGGATTTATAACCCATGAACTAATATTTGTTATTTTATGAATAATAAAACTTTGCCCATTACACCTCTCTTATAGGAGGCTTTGTGGTACAAAGACTTCATTGTTTTGTGTTTGTTTCCTAACAGCATCTACCTAACTTCTATCAAGCTCTTTCATAACCACCTAAGGCTCTAAACCACCTAGGCACTATCCTAAGAGCTTGTGTACTACATTGCACTGGATAATACATGTATATAAATAGCTCGTACTTTTCTATGTGTATAATGTATCGAAAACAGAAGAGCACTGAAAAATTACAGAAATAAAAAGTACCTGGCTCGTTGGATCCGTCGGCTTGCTTTAGCCGAACCACGTAAAATGTTTGTTCTTGTTTCTCTTTCTCTTTATCCATCTCAGTTTATTTATGTTATGTTTTGTTTGAGTTAAAACCACAGAAAATAAAGATCAAATTAAAAACAGAGATCAACGTTTAAACTAAGTAATAAGAAAAGAAAAGATAGAGAAGAAAGATGTGTTACCGTTTTTGGTTGTTGGTTGATCTCCGAGTACAAGAAGAGTCAAGATTCACTTTGTTTGTGACAATTACAGGAAGCTATCACTGTAATTGTCACAAAGAATAAAGAAATTTTGCAAGGAAGCAACGATCCAAGTGACGAAATCTTGGATCATCACTATTGCTCAAAGAATCAAGAATAAAGACAAGAACGATGAAGATGGATCAAGGTTCTGGCGAATAATCGCCAGAACCTCAGCCATCTCTTTGCGAGGTTGAATGAGAGAGACAAATGAGATGCACAGTAGAACAAAGAAGGCTTTATTCTTCAATTTCAGTGGATTCAACGTGTGAAGCATGCAGTCTAAACCGACAAGATAAAGTGAAGAGTGGCACCATCTCAGCCTTACAATTTTTGCTTCTCATGCTCAATATCAGCCGTACGTTTGTCTTTGGGCTCATTGAATCGGTTCAAGATAACCGAACCGTTTGCACTGGTTCGATTCAAGTAAACTTTGGGTTGTTCAAGATAAGTGGGCCTTTTCATCTATACTGTTTTATTTGGGCTTTTTTGTTTGTAAATAAATTTGTTTAATATGAACTTTGATTACATATTTTTAACAATATTGAATTTTAAAAGTGTTAGCTAGTTGAATCATGAAAATTCTATCCCCACCTTACAACTCATCTAAAGCATAATGCTCCGCGTCTCTTGTCAAAAGACATTTAATTCTTCTAGCACAATCTCTCTCATTTTCTAAAAAAGAAATATTTGGCTAGACAAAAACTATATTGAAATATTGTTCATAATAATAACATTCTTCATAACTTTAGATTAGTTCAGTTTGACATAAGGTAAATTATACAACATCATCTTCCTCATTAGAAACTTAAGGTAGCTTCATTGACTAATCTAAACTATCACTTTGTAATGCCTCTATTGCATAATATGACTTAAGATTCTTGCATATTCTTCATCGAGTTATATTTATATTCAACTCTTTCAATTTAAATTTTATTATTAATGCTCCAGATGTGTGTTTCTTGTGCCTACCACATATACTATATTGACTTCGATAATTGTGGCTCACCAAATCACGAAATTCTTGTGTGACGACCTATTCTATACTATATTGATCATTTAATGCACAAAAAGTTTAATTTTAAACATGACCTTGGTAGATAATATACATCTCAACAAATTTAAAATAAAGATGTATAAAGTATTCAAAACAAGGCACCTCAAGACATTTCATATCAAACAAAATTCCAAGGTTTAAACAATTGCATAGAACACCTAATCATAAACACGAAAGTATAAATAGAATGAGTTTGCCAACTCAAAAAAGCTAATGCAAGAAACCAATGACAAACTCGACCAAAGCATACAAATATAGACCAAAGCAACTCTTTATGACAAGAAAGTTTGTGAAAACTATAAGCACACAAAAGTGTTGTCTCCCAAATCTCAAACGCTCGTGTCACGTGTCCCATGCTACTTGACGGCATCCGAGTAGAACTCTCACTAGGTGATGTCAAGAGACACGAAAGCCACTACATAGACTCTTTTAGATAGTAGAGCATAAAGATTTAAGGTTCTATCCACTAAAGTCTCTAATACAATCTCACGTTCTTCTGACATGGTGGAGCCAACAAGAACATATCAGGTTCCATCATGGCGTTAAGCCTAGAGCAAACTAACATACTGCAACTTATTCACGTTTGTGCTTAAGAATCTCAAAACTCTATGCAAATGTGTTGTATCAAAACTCTGTACCAATGCAAGGTTCATAATTATTTTAGAAATTTTGGAACTTTTCATAAAATAAATTCCCACCTTGACTTTAGCAATATTGAACAACTCATCGATGCTCGATTTCCCATATTTCTTACGGTACATACCTCAATCTAACTTGTCTAGGTTATAAGTATCGGCTACTAGATTCCTATTTGAAGCCAAGTTCTTGGCTGCTAGCTCTATGCCCTATGATTGGCCTCAAATTTATCGAGTAGATGAAGTGATCACCACCTTAATAACATGCATAAAATATAACAACCATAACATCTATCTGTTGAGAAAGTCGACAACTTCTCACCCGATACACCTTTATAGGTCATCCATTGACGTGCTACATTAGGAAATAAATCTAATGATCTAACTAATCATCTCGTGGAGGAAACAAAAATGTTTATGTTAATTAGCCTACATGTTCTTCTTAATAACTAAAAGACATGCATAACACAACAAAGACATGCAAAGGAGTGTAGCCAAAGAATATGCTTGACTACATTCAGCATACAAAATAACTATTAATAACTACGAATAATTGGCATCGGGCAAGTCAGAACCATAAATATAATCATTTTTAGGCAATAAAAAATCAATCATGTTGGTGTTTTTAGTAGCTAATTTCATAAAACAAAAATACACACAGTTCACATTCAATCACTCATGTGCTTTTAGCATGCATTCAGACGTATATGTTCTAAGCTAAACAACTTAGTTAGCATTCAACATTCTAGATCCTTCAGTACAAGAATACAATAATATACGAAAAACATATATATATATATATATATATATATTCATGCATAAGCAGAGAACAAACTTTCAAAAAAGATTTCACAACATACAAACAAGTCGAGAAATTGTTTTTCAATCTATATGCACCCAAGAAACAAGCAAGGTTCAACATATACAATCATACAATTAGACATACAAATCCTAGGGTAGGATCCCTTGCAACTAAGTTAAATTAAACTCTACCATTCAACTTGAATATAAAATAGCTCCCAGTCTTAGGTTTCTAGGGATCTTAAAAATTTAAAACAATAGTTCGAGTATAAACCTATAAAACAAACACTTTAACCCAACAAATCAAGTGATTCTTTACACTTCAGTAAGCAACATCGCCATCTTTAAAAGCTTGAAACTCCAATGAGCTTTCTATTGTTCCAATTTTACAGTAAACAAGACCCATTAAGTGTTGCAACCTTAAAGGGAGTGAATAGGGTTTTAAAAAAAATACTCTCTTGAGAAAGCTCTAATTAATATAAATATCAAAATTTTTGCAAATAAATAAAAATTAACAATAATACAACTAAATAGATAATGATGATACAAAACAATTCTACTTATACAATAAATATTGAGTTCAAATTAAAACATGAAATAAAATACTCTAAGTAACTTAAAAATAAATAGGAAAGAGTTTAGAGAAAATGACAGTGTAATTTTCAAGTGGTTCGGTCAAAATCGACATATTCCACCACCCAAGAGCCTCTTAGGATTTTGAATAAAACTTTGATTGACTTCTTTCCACGGATTAGAATCAAATCGAACGTCGCTCATTTTTACGAGTTCAAGAGTTAACTCAATATTTTCCACGGATCAAGATCAAATCATTACAAAATATAGAAGTTTTGTAAAACACACAATATAACTCTCTCAATAGAGTAGATATATAAATTTATTTCTCACAACTAAACTCTCACAATAAAATATCTCTTAAGAATAAAATGAATAAATATTTTGAGAGTTTGAAGAGATCAACAATGGAAAATTTTTGATTCAAGGAGGATTGAATAATAAAAGTTGTGAATAATTTTTGGAGAAGAAGTTGAGTTTAAATAGGGAGGGAAATAAGAAAAATAAGAACTTTTAATTTGGACGATTAGATGAAAAGAAGTTAAAAATATATGGTTCAGATCAGAAATTAAAAAAATAAAAGTAAAAAGTTATTATTATTATTATTAATTATTAAAAAATCGGAACTGTCACTTACTGTTCAGATTTTTTTTTTTTTTTCAAAGTTCCAACCCAACTTTTTTTTTTCTTTTCTCTTTCAATTCTCTTTTTATTTTAATTAAAAATATTTGACATTCATTCAAAACTCCACTTGTCACTCTCTAAATGGTCTTCGATACGGACTCAGCCACCATGGCATTGTCTCGATATTTCTCGTTCAAACTTGTTTTGATTATAACTTCTTCATTTCAACTTCGATTTGAGTAATTCAAATTGCATTGCAATCCTTGTTTCGAGCACGACACTTGAAACATCAAAATTGTTAGTAATTAAGATCAGGTTTGTTATCATCAAAAACATTAATTAAAATTAGTTAATTCGGGATTAAGGACCAAAAAGCCAACATTAAGAAGCCAAGGAATTAATCCATATCCAAGCAGAGCACTAGAACTATAAGGATCCAAACAAAAACAAGGGTCTAAAACTATGTTTGACAAGCCTTGAAGATGAGAATGAATTTGCTGACGGTAATCCTATGAACTTTTTATTGTTCCTTTAGCTCAAAGCACTACTACAAATAAGGGAATAGGTGTCGGTCAAACAAAAAAAATTTCAAAAACACGGATATTTGGTGTCGGTCA
>JBBMEG010080971.1:0-10517 GCA_037832605.1 Cyclanthera cordifolia
GAATTTAAAAGGGTTTGATTTTAAAAGTGTTGGTGATTTTTCTTTCCATCAATTATAAAACTTAAATATTTGTTTCTTAATTTAATTAAAATTTTTATGAGTGTATTTTATAATAGAATTTAATTATAGAACGTGAATGTATTAAATTTCAATATTAATCAAAGATAGAATTTATGTTTATCCCGTCAAACAAAAAAAAACTTAATATACATTTTATATTTATATTTAGTTTTGCTGTTATGATTTTTTTTTTTTTTAATGTTGTTATTGCCTTATTTTTCAGTCTAAATCAATCTCTTTTTTATTCATTCCACATCGTATAACTTATAATTATCTTTCGATCTTTTTTTCGACTTTATTTATAGAAACATAAGGTTGAACTCTACAACATATAAATTTTTATCTTTTTTTTTTTGAGTTTGTTATTTGAACACTAATGTCATTAAATTACTATTCTTATTGGCCACGGAGCTCTATTATTAATTGAGAAGATTTTAAAGTGACAATAATATTTTGGAAGAAGCACTTTAAATTTAAGAGGGGTTTTTTTAATTTTTTAGGTTGTAGTTTGTTCTCTTTAATTTCTAATAAATTATCTGCTACAAAAATCAAAATGATCGGTTAGTTCGTTTTTCCCCATTTTGTTCAACTTTAGTTATTTAGAAAATTTTATCTATTTCTTAATCTTTTGTTATTTTTTACTTATTATTATTTAAGACGATTTGAAGTTTCTTATTTTATCATAGATGATTTTATATAAATGCAAATTTAACATAATAACATATTATTAATTTTATATTAATATAAGTGCAAACGTTAATGAAAAATAGAGACAAAATTTGATCGTATGTATTGGTACATATCTTACAACCATGAAATCATATAATTTGCATTTTTCGTCCTCAATTGTGGTAAAAGTAAAAAAGTCTCATATTTGAGAATGACTTTAGATGTTTTCAATAAGTTATAAATAAATTGCAGGTTAATTTTATATTATACTGTTGGAAATATTCACCTTGTCATTTGTTCCACATTAGAAATGTGAGAATTCTTCAACACTTATATAAGATAAGGTAGACTATTTCTCTCATAGCTAATTGATTTGATATGGATGTTCACACTTTCTAATATGGTATCAGTACAAAATGTGAATTATTAGTCTCCAAAATTCCGAGGACCCCACCCGCGCGGGCATTTGATGATCAAAAAATCCATACTCAACTCAAGCGAGTAAGCCAAAACAGGTATTTCATGCCAAAATTCTCGGACCTAATCCAAGATGGTTTTTCCAAAAATGACGCTATCTTAAGGGGACATGTTGGAGATACTCATATTGCGGTCATTTGTTCCACATTGAAAACGTGAGAATTTTTCAACACATATATAAGATAAGGTGGTTGATCTATGAATTTAAAGTACCAATATCACCATTCGAACAATCTATCTAATGAACTTGTTTTTATCTATATATTTTTGCCCACACAATTTAGGGGTGTTTGAATGTAGACTGTAAAGAGTGATAGAAATAAGTATTTAGTAACTCTTCTTCAAACATTTACATCCGCACGAGTTATTTTAACAATTCAAGATACTCACCTAATTTCTAATTACTTAAAATAACTCATTATTTCTAATCATTCAAAATAACTCCTCATTTCAAAACCATTCTTTATTTTTTGTGTCCATTTATATTTAATATTAAAATTAATTTGATATTTGATTAATAATTTTATTAAGTTATTAGAAAATAAAGTTTAATGTATATGATATTTTATTATCTAAATATACATAATAACTGTATGAACTTTGCAGTAACAATATATATGTACTCACGAGTGGAAGATGTCATTAGTTCAATATTTCTTTAACTAAAAAAATCATTATGCTCTTTACACTTAATATTTATTAAGTTATAATGTAAAATAAAAAAGAACAAAACTAATCCTTATAGTTAGATTCAATAATCTAACCACCTAATACAAATAAATACAAAATGTAAATATATTTCTAAAATTTATAAGAACGATGTTAGAGAGATTTGTATAGCAGTTTTGAGAAGTGTTTGAGAATGTGTATTTGATAACAATTTGTTTACTTGTAGTTGTTAGAAGAATTTTTTTTTAGTATAATTTGGGCGACCACAACTGCTATCAAATAAATGAGAGTTAAATATCAATTTTCAAAAGATCAAACATGTGACGTAGACGTTGAACTTTATTATCACCAGATAATGATAATACAGAACTACTCATTTTAATTCCACAAAATAAACGCTTAAAAATTAGCTATTTGTTTCTTGGTCAAACCGTAACTTAAAAAATTTGGTGTATGTTCTTAAAATTAAGATGAGAGGAAAAGAAATATATATATATATATATATATATATATATATTTGGACTTCAATATGAGGCTTCGAATTTCTTTGCGTGAGAAGAATCATTTTTCTCTTCCTTGTTACTTAAATAGGTTATTATTATTTGTTTAAAGAAATCTTGTTTCTCGAATAAGTAAAACACAAAGTGTGTATTACTTAACAAGCGATGTCGAAACTGAACTTAGAGCTTTAACTCATGATATCCGTGAACATATATTGATAATAAGGCTTTTAATTAACGTAGCTAATTATCACCCAAGCAATATCTTTACGATTTTATTGCAACAGATAAAGTGATTATTTCAATTGCTCATAATTCAATCTTTCACGACATGACCACACATATTAAAATTTAAATGCATTTTATTAAGGAGAAAATTGACATATGAATAATTTGCATTCCATACTTATCTACAATAAAGTCAACGCATAACAGATATAAGCCATGGCAACAAATGTCGAGCATACGATGATATTTTGATTAAATACCTTCTCGGTTATTCGTCTGACTTCTTCACAAACTGGCTATGACAAATATTTTTACATTAGATTGAAGGTGAGTATTTAATTATATGATTTTATTATATTCTATACTTGTATTACTTCCTTCGTTTCAATTCTTTTGTAATTCATTTCTTATTGTAAACTTACCTTATGTGAAATGTAAAATTCTCATGTAAGACAATCATTTTGATTTTGATTATATATTTTACATACCACATTCTTGTTTTTTATACTTTTAACCGATGTTAAAATTGAGTCGTGCTGTGGTAAAAAACATTTATAAGTTTTATTTTTATATAATAATTTTAAATTGAATATAATCACAAATTATTTAATATAATGAGTGTGAAATAGATAATATAATGTGATTATGAATAATTTTGAATTTTATTAAGAGGGTTATGAGACATTGATGAGTATATTTATAAGCAAATTCAAATTTAACTGATTTAAAAAGTTAAATTTTTGTTCGTAAATATATAGATGTGTGTACATATTAACTATTATATTTGTTATGAAATTTTAGAAAAGTATTTCAAACTATATTTATTAAATATTTTAAAAAAAATTACATTCAAAAGAGATTTTGACTGCAATCATTACTTTGAAATACTCAAAATAATTTCTCACTCTAAATACTTTTTAAAAACTACATCTAAACCAGTTTTGACTATATCATTACTTTTAAATATTCAAAATAAATCTTCATTATAAATATTCTTAAAAATTACATTCAAACAAATTATTGACGGTAGTTATCACTAATCATTATTTATAAATACTCAAAATAAATCATAATTCTAAATAGTAATTTTAAATATTCTTAACAGTTATATCTATTTTTTTTTTTTTTTGTAATAATTACTTTTAAATATTCAAAATAAATTTTCACTATAAATACTAATACTCTTTAAATCTCAATCCGAGGGTGCTCATAAAATATCTCAAACTATTTACTGTGTTTTATTATTTTATTTTTTTTTAAACTTAAATACGTCAACTATAATGAAATTAACCCACCAAATAAATTGACCAATCAATATTTTTAGGTAAGAAATGACACATTTTTATTTTATTGGAAATATTAAAATTATAAAATTTTGTAAAGAAACCAATTCTAAATTTAATAATAAATAAATAAATAAAAGAAAAAGAAGATGGATCGCTCCTAATCCAAAAGATCCTCGGTAGCGTAGCACTCACTCAACACATTATATTACCACTAGTAAATCACCACGTGTCTTCCCTTGGTCCAAATTTGTCTCACTAGCACGTGCCTTCCGCGACAGCAAATAAAAAATCTATATAAAAAAAAAACAATTAAAATTGATGAAATTTGATTTATGTGTTTTTTTTTTTTTTTTTTGTCTATTATAATCCTAACATTTTTTTAATATATTTTCTTCCTTAACATACCTTTTTATTTTATTTTTATTTTTTTGCATATTTCAATTACGCAATTTCACGGGATTGAAAACTATAAATGAATTGAGTCGAGTTGCGAATTTTTTTAAACAAACCCAAAAAGTCAAGTTGGTCACTTTTTGAACATAATAACTCAGTTAAAGAGATAACTCAACTGATCTCAATCTTATATTTTCTAGGATTGAATTGGTTGGGTCATCGATTAATTAATACATTACAAATATAAATACATTCCTTTAAATTAATTGCACATTATACATAAATAAAATGCAAAATCTTCAACTATTATCATATCAATGTAAGGAAAATAAATAAATATTATATATAATAAAAATTCATCCACTATTAATCCAACATTAGTGGTTAATACAGAAATCACAATTATAAATCATAACAATAAATATATTTATATAATTTAAATCAACACGAATATATGCTATAATTAAATTTTTTATAAAACAAATAAATAATTAAAACTAACTAAAATGTATGAATTTTATATTTATTATTTTATTTTGATTTTGATTGCAATAAAAAAGTATAATAAATTATATTAACGATACAATTTTAATTTATAATGTAATATAAACATTGACATTCTAAACACTTACAGATATTTTAAATATTAGAGGATAAAAAGTCAAAGTATGATATTTAAATAAAATAAATATGCACACATTACCATTATATTACGGGTAAATTTGTTTTTTTAAAATTAATTATAAATTGTAAAAATTGTTTTAAAAATAATTATAAATTGAGTTATATTGGATTGACCAAGGTGTAACCAAAACACCAATTGAACCATCAAACTTTCATTTATTTGAACTCGAGTTATTTGGATTATTTGAACACCTGTAATGATATTGATTGAAAATTATAAGTACATCGATGAACATCCACCAAACACTTTTTTTTTTATTAGACCCTTTTAAAATTTTTTTTTGTTATTACGAATTTATAATGAAAATTTTGATATTTATATGTTGCGTTGAAAAATTAGTACACATAACAAATTTTTATTTACTTATTTTAATTAGATATAAAAAAAAACAATTCATATATAGCCTATGCTCATTCGTTTTTTCAAGAATTCCCGTTAATTATCTCTTGAACTAGTCGGAAATTATTAAAAAATTGATTGAAGGTATCTAGTGAACTATTGAATGAAGGCTATCGCTGAACTATTAATTGAAATACAACAGTTGAACAAAATTGAAGCTTATTGGTTGAACTGGTTGAAGTAATAACATTTGATCATTTTACATAGATCGAACTAATTTTCTACTATGTATAAAATAATTTCATAATTTCATTGTATGTGGGATTTCTTAATCATATATGAAAGAGTTATTGTAATCACTAAAAAAACAATTCATTTATAATCACTCTTTTGTAATCAATTATTTATAATCTCTAATGATAGGTTTGTTTTCTATAGGAAAAACATTGTAGAAAGAAATGCAAGGGTCATTGGACTACTTACTATCAGTGTTGAGATAGGGCTCGAACCTAGAATCGAGAGGAAGCACACCTCTCAAGCCCAAGTCTTCCACTAACTGCGCCACCCCTTGGGGACAATCATCCAAAGAGTTATTACTACAACTTATACTTAAAAACTATACAAAATAATCTATCATTTCTATTATATCAAAATAATCACTCTTATTCATTTATGAGTGTTTGAAAGAGTATTTCAAATTAGTATTTACTAAATACTCATAAAAAAAAACTACATCAAAACAAGTTTTTGACTTCAATCATTACTTTTAATATTCAAAATAATAATTATATTAAATAATAATTTTTGTAATGGAAAGAAAATAAAATAAGGAAGAATGTTAAAAATTAAAATTAAAGAGAAAAAAGGAAAAGGAAAAAAAGTCATCGTCTTCTTTCTCTCTCTTGCCCGAGCTTTCATCTCTGTAATTTACCTAAACCCAACTTCCAAAAAGATGTTCCTATTGCATCCATCTCTCTTCGAGAGAGAGAGAGAGATGGGTTTTCTTCTATATCCTCATATGGGGTTCTCAATTCCAGCCTGAGTTTGTAACCCTTTCTATATTTTCTGTAATGCTGTCGTTTTCCACCCTGTAAATCTTGGGTTTCAGTTTGTTGATAACCCTAGAATTGAACCCACCGCGTTTGTGGGGGGTTTTACACGGAGGAGGAGGAAGAAGGCGACGACGACGACCACAGCTTTGTTCTTTTCTGTTGTTGTTGTTTGGTTGTTCTTTCTCTTCTTCTGCTGCTTGTTTGTGTTTTCTGTTTGGTTGTATGGTTCGTCCCTCTCTGTGATTCTTCGAGGTTTTTTGATTCGTTCTTATTCAATGGAACTACCCGATTTCAAGGATTTGATGGGCTCTGCGGAGAATTCCTCTGGTGAGCTCACTGTTTCTGCTTCGGTTTTTGTTTCGATTTTTGTTTGTTGTTTGTTGTCTGGGGGTTTCGGAAATCGGTCTGGACTTTGGTTAGAAGTCGGTGGATGAACTAGTTTGATGGATTTCGTTTTTGGTGTATCGCAAGGGGTTTCAGCGTTTTGGGTTGTTTGGGACCTTGGATTGGATGATTTTATGTATGTGTGTATGTATATTTTTGTTGGTTACTTTTAGTTTAGTTGTGTTATGCTTTCGTATCTATCTGCCTTCGTTAAAGTGTGCTTGCATTTGAATGTTTGGTGGCGCTGTATGTTATGTATTGCTGCTATTAAATCGATGGTTTTATGATGATTTGATCTGCCTTGTCTTATTCACGGCTAAGTCGAGGGGTAGGATAGATCTTGCCATTGCACTCGAAAGAGATTTTTCACTGGAGCCCTTGGTTAAAGGCTCCTGACGACCTTATGTCGTTTGGTGATTTTTTGTCCATTTTTTGTTGTTGTGAAGTGCATTCATGCTTTGTTCTTTTGTTCTTTGAGAATTACTAGTAGTTCATGATTTTTTGGAAGACATGTTTCGTAGGCCGGTTGTTGTTTTTTTTTTTTTCGGGACATTGCTTATTCACCTGGAACTTGGTTTCTGCTATAATTTAGGTATTTTGGCAGCATTTTTCAACGGTACTCTGCTGTTTACGTTTTCCCCCCTCTTTATTTTGATTGATTATTTTTCTTTATGCAGCTAATTCGCTCTTTGATGCTTCACAATATGAATTTTTTGGTCAAAATGTTGTGGGAGAAATGGAGCTGGGAGGTTTGGAAGAAGGTGATGATGCTCCTTTATTTGGATCTACAGATGAAGAGTATCATTTGTTTGTTCGGGATGAGGTCAGTTTTAGTTTACTATTATGTTTCTTGGATGCTGCTTTTGTTTCATATTTGAAACAAAGAGTAGATCAGGTTTTCGTTTTCACTATCTCGAACTTAAGTTTTATGATTGCATGCTGTTGCTCACAACCTTGATAGACAAATATACGACTAGAAGCATATTTCAATTAATGTGCAATTGCAGCAAATAATAAGTTTAAAAAAGGTCATGTCCACAGGGACTAGTCGATTAATTTTCAATTTAATTTCAGTCCAAGAGTTAGAAACAAGCCAATGCATTAAAGTAAAGGGAAGTTTTGGGGGTTTTGATAAGACTAATCAAAATGCTAAGCTGGAAAAAATGACAGGTACACAAGAAATTGTATCAGAACTTTGACGAAACATATGCTGAACAAATTAACACTAAATTACGAAATCAACAATCAAGTTCTAAAAAGTAATGGAATATAGGCTCGAATTAGGGATTGTGGTCTGGTGAGAAGTGAACTTCCCAATATTACTGCATCTAATTCCCTCTCTCAAGGATCTTTCAACAAAGGTTTGTTAAACTGTCTACGCATTAAGCTAAGTACAACAAACAATAGTGGAGTCACTATCTATAGAGTTCTTGTAAACTGCAAGCAGTTGCTTAGCATGAACTAATGAGCATGGAATGTAGTTCTCTTATGACTCCTCTCTTGAGAGAGCAAATAAGAAGCTAACAAGAAGCAAACATGAATGAGTGCTCAGTCAAAACATGCTATTGATTCATGCATCATTCATGCTTTGCCCAGCATCCCCCATTCACAGGTTAAGCACACACTTACACTCCTAATTCTCATTTAAGAAAATTAGCTCATGCTTTCGGAAAACATAACAACATTCATTAAAATAACTTTACCCATAAAGGGAAAAAAGCAATCACAACTGCCAAAGAGGTCAACAATAAAATTTACATTAACAAGTAAAAGGTCTACCGTAGAAGTATTGAAAACAAGGAAAGAGTAAAAAAAGTAAGAAGAATCTTATTGAAGTATCCAAGAGCCGAAAGCAGCTCTAGCAATGCTCCTCTAAGATGCCTTGATATCCACTAACTCTATCACAGTAAATTACTGAAGCTGCTTAAGAAAGTTCTATTGAAAAACTTGTTGAAATGATCAAAATGAAAAATGGAATTTGCTACTACTTAAATCTCTCTTTCTCGGAATTCAAACTTTCTTTACCTTAAAAGGCAATAAACCTTCATAGCTTTGGGTGTTATGTGATCAACGACAAGGATTGACTCATTCATTTGCATGTATTTCCTCACCAATCAGTTGAATTTGCCACATGTGTTGCAAGGGGTGTCAGCTCTTTTAGAGAACTCTTTATAATTCGCACTGGCAGAAATTTTTGCCTCTGTTTTTGCTATTGTATCAGGATGCTTCAACATTGTGAACCTTGAGTCTTTTTGGCGAGAAAGCTTTACTTTGAAACTCTTATATTTGAACTTGACCTTTGTGAAATTGGGCTGTTTTCAACCTTGAAATGCTCGGGTCGCCATGCACGTTTCTGCTTCTTTGGATGCTTTAGCAAAATTTGGCCCCTTTATCTTATGAATAAAGTTTGATTTTTTTTTTTTTTTTGGTTTTTTGTAATGATCCAACAACGTTAGCTTGTACCAAGAATTATCATTGAGCGAGAACTTTAAATAACTTAACTAATAGATGTCAAAATGTAATCGCAACAGCCAAAATAAGAGGACAACAAGAAATGTTACATTATCAAGTAAAAGGTCTACAGAAGAATCTTATTGAAGAATCCAAGTGCCAAAAGCAGCTCAGACAATGGTTTTCCTACCATGATCCAACAACGTTAGCTGTACCAAGAATTATTAGTTTTCGAGAATATAAGCTAAATATTCACAAACTCATGCGTTAAAACCATAAAACTTATCCAAGTTCACTTCTTACTCTCAATTTCCATGTCGTAGATAAATGATAGTAGATTCTCACCACTTAAGCTACTCTAGCCGAGTCTCTAAAATGCTTCAATTATGTGAATAAAAGACTAGAAATGCTAACCATGAAAGCCTAAATGACTATCTAAATGAAAGTTATCACATGCCAATGCAGAGTAAGGACATAGTTGTTTTTTCCTGGGGGGTATCCAATAATTTCTTATTGTTTTTTTTAAAAGCACAAGGCGCAAAGACTCAACAACTCTATGTGAGCTTGAGGTGTAGGTTTTTTTTCCAAGACACACCCTACATAGAAAAAATAAAAGTATACATACGATGTATATATACAAAACATACATATTAATCTCTTTCTATAAAAAACATGAAACATAATAATATTAATCCCAAATAATAATATATAATCCTAAAGATCAAACCTTTGATTGCTAAATGTGTATCCATCCTCATTCACTTCTTCATTAATGATAATTAGAGTGAAAGAAGAAGTGAATTGGAATTAAGTTTTATTTGTTGAATTTTGAAGTAATTATTGATTGGATTTGAAATTAAAAAAAAAACATTCTTTTTCTTAGTTTTAAAATAAAAAGTCCTCAAGGTGTGCGACTTGCACGCTTGAAGGCTTTATGGAAGGCACACGTCTTTTGCGAGCCATTCTATTCGCGTCTCGCTTTTCCAAGACGAGGCATCCACCTTGTACCGAGAGCCGTTTTGAGCTTGAGGTCCACCTTTTAGGAATTTTTTAAAACATTGTTTCTTCCAACAATAACAAGGACTTTTTATCTATAAAATATGGTCCTCACCTTGTTTTTAATAACTCAAGATCCAATACCCTATTGGGGTTTAGGCGCAAGATGCCAAATAACTCGTTTTTTTTGTGAAGTTAACTATATAAAAGAATTTTCATGAAGAAGAGATAACATTGTCTAAGTGATAACGGTTAGAAAGTGTGGGCATCCATCTCAAAACCAATTGGCAATGAGAGGAGTAGCCCACTCTATCTTATATATATGTTG
>JBBMEG010080972.1:0-10517 GCA_037832605.1 Cyclanthera cordifolia
TTCTCTAAGACTTGCGAAAAGAATTAACTAATAAGAACAAAATTTCAAACCATTATATGTTTGAAGATATTTTATCTAACATTCTATATGTTTCTCAAATCATGTTTTTAATCTTTAAACATAGAAAACATATCACTTTTCTACTGAGGAAAAATTCCAAAACTTTTCTTGAAAAGTCATCACTAATGCTGAGCATATAAAATGCAACACCTTAAGAAGGTACTTTAGATGAACGCCAAAGATCAAAGGTATATAGTCAAATGTTTTCTTTGTGTTATGAATACCTTTTGATATTTTTACACGTTTTTATTTTCAAGAATAGAATGTTCATATTATTCAATATTGATAACTTTATGTCCATCAAGAAGTCATATTTTCCTTAATTCGACCATTCTATTATTACCCATGTGCCCAAGACGCATATGCCATAGTTGAGTTATATCATTGTCAGATAACAAATGAGTAGAAATTACTACATTCATTAGAACTGTAGAACCCTGTAATGCATAAAGATTAGTAGAATTTTCTAATCTCTCATAATTTTCAAGCAACCTTTACTAACATTCACAGCTCCACCTTCACAATGAACTTGTACCCTTTTGTAGTAAGAGTACTCAAATAGATCAAATTTCTCTTCAAGTTAGGAATGTGTCTCGCATCAAAAAGTGTCCAGACAACTACATCAAACATCTTAATTATGATTGTTCCAGTACCAACTATCTAACATGATGAATTATTTCTTATCAATACTCAACTAGAAGAAGTTGGATCATATGTTGAAAACCAATCCCTATTGAAACACACATGGAATGAACATCCTGAATCAAGAATCTAATCATCATATTTTAAATTGTTGTTAGAAGAAACTAGGACTTCACCATCAATGACAACATTTTCAACAACGCTAGCCTAACAAGAGCTTTCAGATTGCTTTCCCTTTTCAAATTAATGTAGCTAGGGGTTCTTTGGTTCTCGTTCTGTAACTTGTAGCATTTAGAAATAACATGATCATTCTTTCTACAATAATTGTATGTTATATTTTTATTTCAAGATTTTGATCAATTTCTCTAATCACCATCATTTTTCTTTCTTTATGTTCTCCCCTCAAACTACTAACAGCTCTGCATAACTCTCAACTCCACCAATAATATGTTTAAATTTCTCCTTATTAATTAAACTATCATATACTTCATTGAAAATGAGTGTATCAATACTATATACTATCGTATCTCTAAAATTTGCATATGAGAAAGGTAGAGAACACAATAAAAACAAGGCTAAATCTTCCTCGCCTTAACTAATTTCTATAGCTTCTAAAACGGAGGTATTTCTTTAAAACCAACTAAATGATTTTTTAAGAATGATCCTTCATTCCATATGATAAGAAAATAATTACTGGCACAAATGTCATTTTGTAGTTAAAGTTTTTGTCATACAAATTTATTTTAACCTTAACCATAAACCAACAACAATTTTCTCTTTCAAAACATCTAGAAAAAATTCATTTGACAAATGAAGTGTGATAAAGTAAGAGACGTTTGTTCTTTGCTTTTATTTTCTTTTTGAGTTCATAAAGTCGACATTTAGTAATTCTCTTAATAAAGCTTCTTCTAGATTCATTTAGATAAGTATTGCCTGCATTGTAGCTTGCCATAATGAAAATCTAATATTGTGATCCAAAAGTGGTATATGGTGTTTCACATATGCCATAACAAAATATCTCAACCAAACGAACACTAAAAATCAAGATACTATAAGCTTGCTCAAATACCACTTGTTGACAAAATTTACTGGATCAAACATACACCAATTGTGATAACAAAGCAGCACAATAAATTAGATTTAATTATGCAATAACAAATATCAATATATGGAGTAAAGAGAAAAGCAATCACACAATGATCTTACGTGGTTCTGACGAAGTCTATATCAACGAGCGAAGACGACAAGAATATTCCATTAGAGTTCTAAAGATGAGATTACAACAAAGATCACCCAACCATTCACCAAATACCTCAATACACTCAAATTATTTGAACTCACCAAATTAATTTCTAAATGAAATTAGAAATTAATATAAAACAAATTAAGAAAAGAACTATAAATTCTAAATTCTTGTTGTGAATTAAAAGTAATGTATATATGTCTATATATACAAAGTGGGTGAGACAAAAGAACATAAAATTATTCATATGAGAAAAATGAGCGTCTTTTGTTAATTTTATTGATTATGTTTCATTCTAGGTTAAATAAACAATTAATTTTTTTTATACTCGCTTAGGCCGGATCCAATAACCTTGAGCTCTGATACTATGTTAGAAAGTGTGGGCATCCATCTCAAAATCAATTGGCAATGAGAGGAGTAGCCTACTCTATCTTATATATATGTTGAATAATCTCCACCTTACCATTGCGGGACATTTGCCACAAACTGAGTATTCCAAAAATCTCCAACAATAACAGAATATAGTTAACAAACTAACTCTCTTTTGTATAGTTAGAACTAATTCCTCAGTTAGTTACCTACTAACTAAGGTTGTATTATTTAAAGCAAACTATTCATTCAATAAAGTTAAGTTATTCCTTCAACCTCTTTTGTTTTGATATGGTATCAGAGCAGGTTTAAGGATCAATTACAAAATTCCTTTCATCACCGCTGTGTTTTCTCTTACTCGGTTCATCAATGTCAACTAAAGAGCATACCAACGCAGAAACCCCCATTTTCGATACCTTTAATCCCTTCCATGTTCATTCATCGCTTGGAGCCACTACAGTTCTTGTCAGACAACCTCTTCTTGGAGCTGAAAACTACAATTCTTGGCGGAAGGCATTTCTAATCGCTCTCTTTCGCAAGAATAAGGAAGGTTTTCTTTCCGGTGATATCAAGAAACCAGAAATTGGCTCTAAATTGACCGCTGCCTGGAAGTGTAACAATGATATCATCACTTCTTGGTTGATTAATTCAATCTTGAAAGAAATTGCTGCAAGTTTAGTATATTCCGGTTCAGTAAAGGAAATATGGGATGAGTTAGGGGAAAGATTTTGCGGTAGCAATGGTCCTCGGATTTACCAACTTCTTAAGGAATTGCTCACTCTGATTCAAGGAAATCTGTCAGTTGAAGTATAGTTTACCAAAATGAAGACGATATGGCAGGATTTATGTGAATTTCGGCCTGAAGATAAGTGTTCTTGTGGTGGGATTAAAGCCCTATTATCCTTCCTTCAGTCTGAATACACAATGATTTTCTTAATGGGATTGAATGAAAGTTTTGCTGCTATTCGTACGCAAATTCTCCTACTAGAACCATTACCGCCGATTAATAAAGTTCTTGCCCTAGTTCTTCAAGAAGAACGTTACAGGTCAGTAAGTATGACTATTGCTATGCCTGAACCTATAGCTTTGCTTGCAATTGATAAACCAAAAAATGTATATCCAACCTCAAAGAGAAAAGAGCGTCCATATTGTACATATTGTCACAGAATTGGCCATACGATTGAAAAGTGCTACAAGATTCATGGATACGCACCTGGTTTTCAATCACGAACTCAAAAAAATCCAAATGAACCTCCTACTCCTGCTACTGCCACAGTACAGAATAAAGCTCCCGAGTTCTTGCAAAATCTGGACATGAATCAGTGCAATCAGTTGATAGACTTTCTCAATTCCCATATCAAATAAGCCAAACCAGAAACGGCTGGCGCTATCTCACACACTCAAGGTATTTACTCTGCTTCTTCTATGAATAAATTGAGTAATAATTGTTGGGTGATTGACTCTGGAGCTTCACGACATATATGCTGTGTTCAGAACATGTTTAGTAATTGGAGAAAGATTAAGGAAATATCTGTTGGCTTGCTTGACTCACATTAAGTATCAATTAATTACATTAGAGATGTACATCTAAACAAAGACTTAACATTACTTGATGTTTTTTACATCCCAGATTTTTCCTTTAACCTTTTGTCGGTAAGTTGCCTTTTAGCCAAGAATAAATACTCTGTTCAGTTCACTCAGGATTATTGCCTTATTCAGGACTTGTTGAGTATGAAGATGATTGGCAGGGCTAAGGAACAAGATGAGTTATACATTCTGACAAATACTTGTTCTTCATATGCTTCTGTTACTGCTCATATTTGGCATTATAGATTAGGCCACATTTCTTCCAAACGTCTTAGTGTAATGAAAAATGTATTGCATTATACTGATCAAATTGACTCTTATTGTCATGTATGTCCTCTTGCCAAGCAACATAGATTGCGTTTTTCGTTTAAAATAATAAAGTAGCTGCAAATGTCTTTGATCTGATTCATTGTGATATCTGGGGTCCGTTTAAGGTTTTCACAACAGCTGGTTATCGGTATTTTTGTACATTAGTTGATGATTGCTCAAGATACACCTGGGTCTATTTGTTGAGAACAAAATCTGATATATCCCTTGTTGTACCCCGTTTTTTCAAACTCGTACAAACACAATTCTCAAAGAATATTAAGTGTTTCCGTTCAGACAATGCTCCTGAACTCCAATTCACTGAATTTTTTACCTCAATTGGGACTCAACATCAATTCTCTTGTGTCGAGAGACCTCAACAGAATTCGGTTGTGGAGCGAAAACATCAACATCTTCTTAATGTTGCTCGAGCTATATATTTCCAGTAAAAAATCCCTATACAATTTTGGGGAGAATGTGTTCTTACTGCTGCCTACCTAGTGAATCTAGTCCTCATGCCATTACTATCAAATAAACCACCATTTTTCATTCTTCACCAACGGGATCCGGATTATAGTATCCTTCGTACTTTTGGCAGTTTATGCTATGTATCAACACTCCATACAAATCGTTCGAAATTTGATCCGCGGGCCACAGCTTATGCATTCATTGGATATCCTCCAGCTGTCAAAGGGTACAAAGTCCTTGATCTTGAGACACAACGTATCTTCATATCTAAAGATGTGGTTTTTCATGAGGAAATATTTCCATTCCATAATTCTAAATATCACTATCAACAAGTTGATATTTTTCCAGATATTATACTGCCTCAACCAATAAATCCGATGAGTGTTGATGTTCCAACTGATGTCTCGACCGATAGTCTGATAAATCAGGATGATATACTCAATATCGAGATCCCAAGCAGTCCTTATGAACGAGCTGATCCAACAAAACATTATACTCGGCTACAAAATGATGAAACATCTGATGAAACTCCTGTCTCAAATGAACCAGCGCCTACTTCCTCCCCTGTGGTAGAAACAAGTACTAGCATGTATCCTGCAGCACCGAATGTCATTTCTGAAGCATTAGTTGAACCATCTTATACTAATTCGGTTGAGTAGTCGATTCAACCTACAAGAAGATCATGTAGAGAGCGTCAACCGCCTGGTTACTTGCAGTCTTACCACTGTAATTTGCTACAAAAAAGGCGCCTTGCTCTATTTCTAATATCACTTATCCTATTAGTCAGCATTTGTCATATGATAGTCTATCCTCTGAATGCCAACATTTTATCCTACAAGTTTCTAATATCTTTGAGTCTACATATTTTGACCAAGTTGTAAAGATTGAACAGTGGAGACAAGCTATGGATAACGAAATTGATGCGATGGAACAAACCAAGACATGGACACTTGTTCCTTTGCCGGATAACCATTACAAAATTGGTTGTAAATGGGTATATAAAGTCAAGTTTAATTCATATGGCACAGTAGATAGTTATAAAGCTCGCCTTGTAGCCAAATGATATAACCAACAAGAAGGAATTGACTATATCGACACTTTTTCTCCTGTTGCAAAGGTAGTCACTATCAAACTATTATTAACTTTGGCTATATCTTTTAATTGGCACATATCTCAAATGGATGTTAGCAATGCTCAACGAAGATTTGTTTGAAGAAGTATATATGACACCCCCTTTGGGTTATTATCAACAAAAAAAGGAGCAAGATCCTCCAATAGTATGCAAATTAAATAAATCCATCTATGGCCTAAAACAGGCATCCAGACAATGGTTTTTAAGTTTTCAGGTGCACTTCTCAGCTATGGGTTCATCTAGTCCAAAGCTGACTATTCCTTATTTACTAAAGGGAAAGGAATCGCGTTCGTGGCTGTCCTAATATATGTCGATGATATTCTGCTTATTGGGCCTTCAACTTCTGTTATTTCTCAAGTTAAAGATGCTTTAAAATCCATGTTTTTGCTAAAAGACCTTGGTATAGCAAAATTTTTCCTTGGGCTTGAGTTATGTCGTTCGAAAGAAGGCTTGTTGATATCCCAGCACAAATACTGCTTGCAGATACTCGAGACAGTGGTGTTTTAGCCTCTAAACCAGTACCACAACCTATGCAACCTCATAGTTAGCTTACTGCCTCTGCTGGACTTTTACTCAATGATAATGATGCTCGTTCTTATAGACGATTAATAGGAAGATTATTATATCTTCAAATTACAAGACCAGACATATGTTATGCATTACATAAACTCAGTCAATTTGTTGCAACACCGCGATCAGAACACCTTTCTGCTGCCACATATCTCCTTCGATATTTGAAAAACAATCCAGGCCAAGGAGTCCTCTTAAGACCTGTTTCCACCTTTCAATTGAAAGCTTACGTCGATTCTGATTGGGGTGCTTGTCCAAATACCAGACGTTCAATAACCAGTTTCTATATATTTCTAGGCAATTCTCTTTTGACCTGTAAAACCAAGAAACAAACAACAATTTCTCGCTCCTCTGTAGAATCAGAATATCGTGCCCTTGCAAATGTATCAAGTGAAATCACTTGGCTCACGTATATCCTATCAGATTTACAAATACCCCAATCCCTTCCTGCATATATATACTGTGATAAACTAGTAGCAATTGCCATTGCCACTAACCCAACCTTTCATGAAAGAACAAAGCACATCGAGATTGACTGTCACTTTATACTGAAAAGATTCAACGTGGACTTCTCAAACTCTTCCCAATTCGGACTTCTACAATTGGTTGACATGTTTACTAAAGCCTTACCTGCTGCTGCAATCAACAAATTCATGTTCAAGATGGGAATTCTAGATATTTCTAAATGTCCATCTTGAGGGGATAACATAATATAGTTAACAAACTAACTCTCTTTTGTATAGTTAGAACTAATTAATCGGTTAGTTATCTACTAACTAAGGGATTATTTAAAGCAAACTATTCATTCAATAAAGTTAAGTTATTCCTTCAACCTCTTTTGTTTTGATAAATTTCATGATTAATAAAAGGAAAAGAAATTTTAAAAAAGAATTAAATATAAACAAAAAGTGATTCAAAGTTAACGGATAGTTCTAATCAAGCTGCTTGATAGCATGAATCAAATGAAATTAATGACTTTAATTAATTTATAAACCATGAAAATCGAAATATTTTGATGTATAAGAAATCTTTTTAAGAAGTTGCTAAAATAAAATAGTATGCTAAAATTTGCTATCTAAACAAATTCACTAATTTTAAGAGAAACAATTATTTTTCACTCTATAAGTTTACTATATAAATGAAACAATTTCATTTTTGATAATTTATAACTATTTTTCACTTGAATAATTTATATTCAAAACATTAAATTACATTATTCTTCAACCAAAGTGTTACTAGGGTAGCAAGAAAGGGTATCATTATTATTTTTCAATAAAGAAATAAATTTAGAGAGAAAAAAGAAGATTGTTATATTACTTTCTAATATTGTGTTAATAGTCTTACACGTGTGAAAATTATGCCAATGACTAAAACTAAATTTTAATTGAATGTCTAAATTAATTAGTTTTTAAAGTTTAGAATTTCTTGTTGCAAATTAAACATTTTCTTATTGCAACTTTTACTTACGTTTGAGTGTTGACTTTGATTTATGTTTGAGAGTATGCGACTCCCATTATTTGAAAGGTGATGGGGTTGTTTAGCTTTATAGTTGTGCCATTAGTGAGTTTTAAGTTTTAATATATGAAAGCTTAGTCTTTAATATATAATAATAGTGGACCATAGTCAAGTTTTCCTTTGAAAAAACAAAAAATGTTGGCTTTTATATGTTTATGGAAAATTTTAAATGGCTATTGAGCCATCTTTGTTAATCATTACTCAATCTCTCGACATACCATTTTTACCTCTTTGATTATGTATGTATATCTGTGTATGTATGTATATATATATATGTGCATTTGTGTGTTGGAGAAGAGGATAAGGACAACAACCCTATACGGGACTTCTACATTAGTATGATACTGTCCATTTTGGACATGAGCCTTCATGAAATTATTTTTTTGTTATCAACCAAACGACTCAGTAGACCATAGTCTAGTTTTCGTTTGAAAAAGATAATAAATTTGGTTTTTATACGTTTATGAAATATTTTAAATTTCCGAGGCATCTATGTTAATTATTACTCAATCTCTTGATTTAGCATTCTTACCTTTGTTACTATGAATGTATCTGTGTATGTAACTACCATGCACGAGACCTCTACATTGGAATGGTACTTTCAATTTTGGACATGAGCCTTCGTGAATTTATTTTTTGTTATCATCCAAACCGCTCATAACCATAGTCTCATTTAAATCCTTGATTTTTTTCATCTCTTTCTTATGTGGGACAATTGATTGCAATACCAATAGTACTCCTATGCACATATGTGTAACGTGTCTGTGTGTGTGTATATATATATATATATATAAGTTAAACAGTTTAGGAATATAATTATATCAAATTACTTACCCTTGTAATTCTCAATTGAAAATTTCATTTGCACATAGCTAATACACATAGATTTAAATTTGTAATATTTTGATTTAAACAAAAAAATATTTATCAGTTGAATATTACTTTTGTTAGCTTATACAATATTCTTTCAGAATAATATATGAAATGGAGAAAGTATTTACAAAAGTGTACATATTTTGAAAAATTAGCAAATATCTTAAACTATTTATAAACAGAAATTTCATTTTAGTGTAAAAGGACAAAAATAGCCCATCTTTATTAATCCATCCATGAATAGCTTCTAATTTTTAGAATTTTTTTAAAGAAAAATACAAATTTTAGGGTTTTTTTTTTTTGTTCACATATTCTCTTATCTCTCCCATCAACCACAATGTTATTTTTTTATGTAGCTCATTATTCTTTTATGTTTTTTTAATTCACTATAAATATATTAAATTTAGTTTTTATTTATTTATTTTAGTTTAATGATGCAGAGGGAAGATTCACACAATTTATTTATGATTTTTTTTTTTTTGAGATATGTAGGAAAAATAATAACACAGAAGAAGAAACGTTGTAATTGGGGAGTAAATATACAGAGAATTAATGGCAGAAGAACTTACCCTCTCTATCTCCCCTTTTTATTCTTCATTCAAGCGATATTTAAAGTCAATTACAGATCTAAAAATAAAGCGTAGTAATCCAGTATCGCCACTAAACCTAATCACTCTACACGATGACACTACTCTAAAAATTAGACTGGCCTTAAATTGATACCATACACGATCTCACTATCTCCACAATCAAATAAAATAATAAAGTTAAATCAGAATTAATAAGAAATAATTACTAATTATTTCAACATTCTCCCTTAATTCTGATCAGGACTACCAAGTTTGATAAAGACACCAATCTTCAACTGCTTATTGAGAAATGTCGATTTGACATGGTGAATCTTCTATTTTTTTGTGCTTCCAAATCAATAATCAACCTTACCGTTTCCATTTGGGAATCAGAAACTATTTCTTCATAATCATCCTAATATTCTTCTGGTTTAAATCCCTTCGCCACGAACATTGCTTTGTCTCTGTCAATTTCATCATTTGCTTTTTGAATATCAGTCATTTGCAATGTATTATCTTTCTCAATTATCATCAATTATTCATTCATCACATTTTGCCATTGAGGATTTTGAATGGCATCCTTAACTTCATCATCAAGATTAACCTTATAATCTTTTATAGGTTGTCAATGCTCCCTTCTTGATCTTTCCATAGTAGTTATAATTGTAGCTGCAACTTCAGGTTGAACTGCCAGTGTTTATTGAGTAACTCTATCTTGAACTCTATCAAGATCTCTTTCCTCATTTAAAGCGTAAATATAACGCTTTTTGAATCCATGTCATCTGTCGTATTCCATTGCCATACCTCGTCTTCTGCAAATGTAACATCACGGCTTACTATCACTTTCTTTGTCATTGGATTGTACAAATTGTATCATCTTTGCTTATATACAATGAAAACTGTCTTCACTGCCCTATCATCCAACTCTACAAACAGCTTTTTATGACCACACATGTGATTTGTGCAGTCTGTATCCAAATACCAAGTCTGGTCATTTGGAGTTTCATTTGATGTAGCTACCATGAATGATGCATGATCCTCTTCGTCATATTCATGATTACAATCTTCTTGGGTACAATTGGCAACTTGATTATCACCTTTTGATTTGCACTCATTTGCATAATGGCCCCGCTTGTGGCAATTATAGCATTCCACATTTGATTTACTATACATACCTCTATGT
>JBBMEG010080974.1:0-10512 GCA_037832605.1 Cyclanthera cordifolia
TGGCTGACTTGCTCGCCGGGTTAGAGCAAGTGCCTCACGATCGCTTTGCAACGACAACGAAGTTGGATCGTGACACTTCGCTCACACCATCCACCCCCCCTGTCCGAGGTCAACAAGCTTCTGTTCCCGGCCTCCGTCTTAAACGCCACGGATAGTTTGCCTCCATTCCATTTGAAATGATTCAATAAGCAAATCGATTCTTTGCCATGCTTCGTACCAATCTACCCCCATAGCCCGAACAAATTGACAACAGCTCTGATACCAATTGATATGAACCCAAATCTATAATTGACAAACCATCAGGTTACACTTAAAACCAAGTCATTCGAGGTACTTAGACCCTTCCTAATCTATAGAAAACTCAAGTCCAACTCACATACAATTCATTTGATATCCTAACCATAATTTGTAACTACTTCTCTAACTAATTGCACATATGCCCCTAATACATTCATAATACTCCTAAAGCCCAAACCTAACACCCTACCGCTTGGTTGGCATTCTCGAACCCATCTAGTTCCATATAATGACTTTTAAACATTGCAAGTGTGAACTTTAAGACTAATAGAGAAAAATATGTTGTACTTTTCTCATTGATTTATGGTGTATATATATACACAACTACAAGCCAAATGGGTCATTTATAATAGGCCTTTATTAATCTAATTACAAACCTAATTATATATAAATTATTCTAACACTCCCCCTCAAGTTGGAGCAAATATGTTCAAAATGCCCAACTTGTTTGAGAGATAGTCCATCTGCGCTCCATTTAATGCTTTAGTGAATATGTCACCTATCTGATCTCCTGTCTTCACGTATCCTGTGGTTATCCAGCCTTGTTGTATCTTTTCCCTTATAAAGTGACAATCCACTTCAATATGCTTCGTTCATTCATGAAATACCGGGTTAGATGCAATATGTAATGCTGCTTGATTATCACACCACAACCTTATTGGAGTCTCGACATCAAACCCCACTTCACTAAGAAGTTGTCGGCCAGATCAACTCACACAATGACTGTGCCATCGCTCTATACTCTGATTCTGCACTCGATCTTGAGACTACATTCTGCTTCTTACTTTTCCAAGAGACTAGGTTTCCTCCTACAAACACACAGTATCCTGATGTGGACTTTCTGTCTTCCCTGGATCCTGCCAATCTGCATCAGAATACCCCTCTCAATGATCAAATGTTGGGCATGACATGACTATTATTTTTGTATACTATCCCATGGCCCGGTGAGGCCTTTAGATATCCCAAAATCTGATCTAGAGCAGACCAATGATCAAATATTATCCCATGGCCCGGTGAGGCCTTTAGATATCCTAAAATCTGTACGGCTTAGCTCCCATTTTCCTGTTTCAGGAAGTAGAACCAACACATATTTCCTTTGAGACAACAATATTCCCTTATCACTCCTCAGAACTTCGATGCCTAGAAAGTATTTCAATGAGCCCAAGTCCTTTGTACTGAAGTGACTATGGAGGAACGACTTGAGAGACTGAATACCTGTGTTACATCATCACCTGTGATCACAATATCATCAACATATACGATTAACAGGATAATACCTGAAGTAGACCGTCTGAAAAAGACTGAATGATCCAAGGTGCTCTTCTTCATCCCAAACTGTTCAAGTGCCTGACTTAATTTTCCAAACCAAACTCTAGGACTCTGTTTCAGGCCATATAGGGACTTACGAAGTCGGCACACTTTACCTTTCTCCCCCTGAGCAACAAAACCAGGTGGTTGCTCCTTAAAAACTTCTTCATGCAGATCACCATGAAGAAATGCATTCTTGATATCCAGTTGATGTAGTGGCTAACCATGAATCGAAGCCAAAGAAATGAGCAGGCGAACTGACGTCATCTTTGCAACAGGCGAAAAAGTATCATCATAATCAATGTCATATGTCTGAGCATATCCCTTCACCACTAGGCGAGCTTTCAATCTAGCAACTAAGCCGTCAGGATTACCTTTGACAGCGAAAACCCAATGACACCCAATAACCTTCTTACTAACTGGAAGGTTTACTAAGTCCCAAGTACCATTAGCATCTTAAGCCGTCATCTCATCCACCATCGCCGCACACCAACCAGGATGAGACAAAGCATCTGGAACCGACGTGGGTGTGGTCACTGAATCTAGTGAAGCAACAAAAGAGGACGTAGAACGAGATAAATGATCATAACAAACAAAGGATGCAATGGCATAAGTACAAGAACGTTTACCTTTTCGAAGGACAATTGGAAGATCATCACTCATAACCGGATCGTCCGCCAAAGGGGCTGCTGGTAAAGGACATGCTTCCGGTTCACTAAGCTCGCTAAACTTTCGGATCGTCACTGATTGGTACCAGTGCCTCATAATCCGCACACGTCTTTTGCATATCCATGAAGTAGTCTATAAGTGATCGATCGCCCTGATTGGCCTGATATAGAACCTTGCAGACGTCGAAAATACTATGCAAGACGTGCATGGGGACGTTGTTGTAACCTTGACTGCTGTTGTAACCTTGACTGCTGGAACGACGCTAACAGACTGCTAGACGTGCACGGGGACGCTGTTGTCCGCTGCTGTTTCGAACAGGCTGGACAGGTAAGGCTGGAGCTGCTAAAGACTACACCGAGAAGGAGCTGGTGCTGGCGCGCGACTGGAGCTGCAAGCTGCGCCGACAAGGAGCTGCTGCTGGCGAGCGACTGGAGCTGTTGTTGACGATGTGCGAGCTGCTGCTGGCGAAAACAGGCTGCGCGCGGGCTGCTGCTGGCGGCGGAACAGGGGCTGCGGGCAGGCAGCAACTGGCGACGGCGGAACAGGTGGGCGGCGGCTGGCGGCTGCAGCGGTGATGGGCGGCGGTTGTTTTCTGGTCAGGGACGGTGGGGGCTAGCTAGGGTTTCTTACCGGACGTCGGCGGCTATGGCCCCTTGAAAACCCTAGAAAAACTTTTAACCTTGCTCTGATACCATGTAAACTTTAAGACAAATAGAGAAAAATATGTCGCACTTTTCTCATTGATTTATGGTGTATATATATATACACAACTACAAGCCTAATGGGCCATTTATAATAGGCCTTTATTAATCTAATTACAAACCTAATTATATATAAATTATTCTAATAGTAAGAACCATGCTGAGATGAGTACTTATTATTAAGCAAATAATCACAAGTCTATTATTGCTATTATTATTTTCAAACGAAGGTATGTTATTATAAAAAACTGAAAATTTTCTTAGAACAACCAACAAACCTTGCAAAAGGACAAAAAAAAAGCAGCTTTGAAACATGTTCTCCAGTTAAATCAGTAAAAAAGAAGGTGAAACTTCAATTCATTAAGACCATCTTATTTAAGAAGGCAGCATCACTGACTTCAATTATTAAAAGAAACGCAATTCCACAAGGGCCAGTTAACGAGCAGGAAAAACAGTCAACTGACTTGGATTGAGGTTAAAAGCAAGGTTCTTGCTGGAAGGGAGAAAAAAAATGAGGGTGGTTGGGGCTTAAGTCCTTACTTCAGTCCGATTCTGCATACCTTTAAACACTCAAGACGACATTCACTATCTCAACAGGTCTGTTGGAGTTGTAGAACTGATGCGAAAACCTAGCCAATCTACTCATCCAGAGTATTAATGCTCTGATATAAGCTGGAATTTCATTAACAGTAGATTTCAATTAGCCTGAAGACATTCGATAACTATGCTTTTTCTCCACTCTAAAGTCTTTTCTGGATCATGGCTTCGTGGTAAAAGTAGAGCCCTTCGAAAGATTGTGTTAAACGACCCATCAAATATGTTGAAGATACTCACCTTGTGGCCATTTGTCCCTTCAACACATTTATAAGATAAGGTGGGCTACTCCTCTCAAAGTCAATTGGTTTTGAGATGGATGCCCACACTTTCTAATATGGTATTAGAGCTCCAGGTTATTAGTCCCCCGAAATTTCGAGGACCCTACCCAAGCGGGCAAAAACTTAAGCGAACATTAAATGATCCTAAAAATTCGGATCCGACCCAAGCGAGTAAGCCAAAGCAGGTTTATGTTACAACCCTGCAGCAAAAATCAGAATCACGAAACCCTAGAGCGTTCACGGCTCTAATCTCTCCCTCAATTCCCTCGAGAATTGCCCAAATTGTCCGTGCAAAATATTCAATACCATTTCAGAAGAGAGAGAAAGTCTTAAATAGGTCTAATTCCAGCACAATCACAAAATTAAAGAAAACATATTTAGTAAAATGAAAATAGCAATAAAATATATATATAAAATGGGTCCCACAGAAGGACTACTCTCTTGCTTCCAGCTCAGCTTCCTCCCCCACTCCTCTTCTCCTTTCTTCGGGAATACACCTTGATTATAGGAGGTGTATCAGTTTATTCGTGCCATAAATTCAGATATAATTCAAGATGGTCTTCCCTATATGGAAACATCTTGAGGGGGCATCTTGGAGATACTCACCTTGTGCCCATTTGTCCCACACTGAAAATGTGAGGATTCTTCAACACATTTATAAGATAAGGTGGGTTACTATTAGAAAGTAGATAGTGTGAGCATCCATCTCAAAACCAATTGTTAATGAGAGGAGTAGCCCACTCTATCTTATATATATCTTGAAGAACCTCCACCTTACCAATGTGGGACATTTGCCACAAGGTGAATATTCCAACCATCTCCAACAGTTACTACTCTCAAAGTTAATTGGTTTTGAGATGGATGCCCACACTTTCTAATAAAATAAACCCAAAAGCTTAACCTTATGGATTTTGATAAATTTAATTATAGTAATCAATGCTCACCTTCGCTTGAAAGCTTAAAAATTTGAGAAATGCGCTACTGGTGAAATAAAATTTTGAACCTCCTGTTCTTAAGCCATATTGAATGTTGTTAAACTACCGATCAAGAACTTAAATTTTTGGATTGATTGGTCAGGTACATAATTCAGCAGATTGCTTGTACTTCAGCCTCTAGGACTGAGGCAAACAGTTCAATTTTTCATGATAAACACGAGGATTTCTGTCTTTTTTGCAAATTTGTACAGTAAATAGATTCTAGATGGAGTGTCTTTCATAAGTTTGGTTTTCATTACTCTACGTGGTTAAAAAGATGCTTAGTCACTCCCCCACCAACTCACCCACATGTGGTATTTTTCTCTATTTGAAAATATTCTTAAAATAATATCCTTCAAGGAGAGATATCCAAGACCGAGATTTTAAAACATTTATTCCATAATCAAGTTCGAGTTAACTTCTGCTACCATATTAACCAAAATAAGCTTTTTTCCAACTTGAACCAAAATAGTCCAAGCTCAGCTGAAACCCACCATCGAATATGCCTGACATATAACCTAACTAGAAAGCAAAATAATTTGATAGTTAATGACAGTAAGTATACTTAAAACAACTTACGCAAGATCTCCCCCTATGAGTAACATGTCTCCACGAGGTAAGTTGAAAACTGAATCATCTTCAACTATATGAATGGAAGGTTGTGCAAGCAAACGTGCAACAGTATAAGATGAGTTCCCACCATCACCGGTATCAGCCATGAAATCAAACCATAAGTCGTCCCTTTCACTGTAATGATCATATAATAGACCATCCTCTTGAGCTCCATCTTCTAGCTTGCGCATTGCTGCCTAAAATTGGAGGAAAGGACAAGAAGTGGAAAACATAACATTACGATTAGCATTCATAAATTAAAAATTTCATCGAACTTTTTAAATAGGAAACTAGAATTACATGGATGATCTGAAATTACGCAAAAAGGGGCAAAGCCAAGTTTCAATCCAAGAAAGATAACAAAAAAGCTCAGTTGGTAAAAGAGATTGCATAAACTGCATCTATCGCAAAAATAATATAATTTATTCACACCATGAAATTAAAGGCCAATAAAAATAACACGGTCAAGAAAAAGTACTTGTGGTTTGTTTCCTTTTATTTATTTTCTTTTCATAGGAAACGAAAATCATTTCATAGATTGAGAAAGAGTTGCAAGGGGGAGAAAGGGGCATTTGGCAGGGGTATTTGAGGTTTGTTTCTAATAATAATAAATTTCATTGGTTATGAAATTTACAAAATAAGAGAGAAAAGACAGCCCCAATCTAAAGCGTCTTTTTTCTTTTTGATATTCATGAGTATCCGGACCAGCTTCTATGCACCTCGACTATTCTCACGGGACATACCGCTTAAAATAATTGGATGTCAAGGAAACCCGTAGGAAATTAATTCCTAAGTGACGACAAGGAATCGAACCCATAAGCTTTTGGTTTCTTAAGTCAAGTCAAGAGTCAATCCATGATGGTTCCCCATCCAAAAGAGTTGCAATAACTATTTCAATTGGCTTTTTTTAGATTACAGATTACCTAAGTCTGAATAAACAACTACTTTCTAACCACAAATTCCGAAGGAAGTATCAGATTAGTTGAAGCCAAAGCATATTCATCTCCTTCCTGAAGAGTGGACGAACAAATAAGATTTTTAAGCAAACCCGTCATACTCTTCGGGGAATTCACATGAAAATTAGAATCCGAAAAGATAGCCGCTCAATTTATACTGGCCATAAGAGCATCTGAAGAAAACATGATCCATCTCTTCTGACTTACGAGTGCAATTTACAGATAGTACAAAGAGAACGGGTGGATGAGGAGGATGCATTTCGTTTCACTAAATCCATGAAGAAAGATCCAATTATGAAGATACCAGGAAGATAAAAATCAATCATAAAGCATGAGCTCATAATGAATAAATGGTGGGAAGGATGCTCGGGAGAGAAGTGATTCCTGAATCTTATGTCCAATAGTAAGAACAGAAACAAATATCAGTTCATTTGGAGCTTGGCAAGCAGTTGAAAAAAATAAAAAGAATGATGGAAGCAGTGAACTTCTTATCTTCCCTTTCCTCCATAGTTCAGTGAAGCATAGATAACTCGTACACTGAACTCCAAGTGGATCCTCTGGCTAGCAATAAAGGCATTCAGTCATAAATCCTTAAGATGAGGTTTAAACAAACGTGGAATACAGCAACAAAAAACAAATCCTCAAATTTTAATTGAGGGGAGAGGAAGAAACCTAAGATTAAAGTAGGGGGATCTGGATCTATTTAACTCACACAAAGTTTTGTTCATTGTTAAAACAGTTAAATGGATAGAAGATATATTTCAACCCACTTAATTACTTTTCTCAACCCAAGATATTTCCACCCGGCTTAGTGGTGATAATGGCTAAGTGCTCCTCTGGATCTCAAATATATGCTTGCATACTAACAGGGGAGCATAAATTTTTAAGGCATAAATTGGGTAGGTATATTTCAACACAAGGAAAGTTATAATGGATTTGTGGTTATAAAACAATGTTTTCCATGACTGTGGGAGAAATCATAGGTGCGATTCGTAGATGGATGGGAAAGCCATCATTTTAAACCTCGTATGTCCAAAAAAATCCATTCTCAAGTGCCCATACAACACTTTGAAAAATCTGCTGCATACGAACAGTTGTTGGTCCACAATTGGTGGCAACACATTGGAGTCTGAATTTTGGGAAGAACCCTAGCACCAAAGAATAGATGTCACTCATTCTTAAAGAGAATAGATCTAAATTATTAAATCTACCTTTCATATATAAAACCTAGAAACGTCTATGTCAACAAATGACCTAATGTAAGCATTAAGAGAATTTTCCAAATGGACGCCTAATTTTCAGTACTGTCTGGAAACAGAAGTGTGCTTTAAAAGTTAGGATATTACTACAGCTTCATGCCTTCTAAAATTTAAAAATGAGTTTTGTTGGTTTTATTAGGTTTTTATTATTATTCTTGTAAATATAATAAGGAAAAATATAACTTATTATATTTTTATTTATTAGTTTCCTTTCCTAGGTAGGAATGTTAATGTTACTATTTAAGTAATACTTCTGTATCATTATTAAGTGTGAGAAATAAAATTAAGTTTTTTTCCGGATTTTTCCACATGGTATCAGAGCCTAAAAGAAAAAACCCTAACCCTAGTTTTTAAGCTGTCCGCCGCCCGTTCGTTCGCCGTCGTGTCTGTCCAGATAGATTGTTGCAGTCGCGTCTGTTCTTCCCGCATCCAGGTAGCGTCGCAAGTCCGAGTCCACCGTCTGTTCATCGCGCGTCCAGGTAGCAGGTCGCGAATCCGCGCCTCGTATAGGTCGTGAACCAGGTCGTGCAGTCACGTCTGTCTTTAGCGGTTCGCGAGTTTGGGTTCGCCAGTATGTGCGGGTTCGCGAGCATGAGTTCGCCAGTGGTCTGCCAGTGATCGTGCTGCAGTTGCGAGATCGCCAGGGATCAGACAGTTCGAGCTCGTGGTGCTGCACGTCGCAGTTGTAGAGTCTACCTTCAGTTCTTAGCGTGCCCGGCGTTTGTGTGTGACTGGTTTTTTTTTTCAGCACTTGTTTTTCAGGTCACAATCTGAAAGTAGTCATGTCAGAAGCCAAAGAAGTGTTTGCGAAACTACCAAATAATAGTCCTACGATTCAGATAACGACAATTCGATTAAATGGTGACAACTCCCTTCGGTGGTCACAGAGTGTCAGAATGTTTATTCGCGGCCAAGGCAAGATAGGGTACCTGACAGGAGATAAGAAAGTCCCTCAGAAAGATGACCCGGCGTTTCCTGTTTGGGATTCTGAGAATTCCATGGTCATGACTTGGTTGGTAAACTCTATGACCAAAGAAATAGGCAGCAATTATATGTGCTACGCTACTGCTAAAGAATTGTGGGATGGTGTTACTGAGATGTATTCCGACCTGGAAAATCAGTCGCAGGTATTTGAATTAAATCTAAAACTAGGAGACGTGAAGCAGGGAGGTAATTCTGTAACCCAATATTTTCATTCTTTAAAGAGAATTTGGCAGGACCTTGACTTATTTGATAATTATGAATGGAAATCGATTGAGGACCAAAAACATTACAAAAAAGTTGTTGAAAACGGTCGTATTTACAAATTTTTGGCTGGTCTCAATGTAGAATTTGATGAAGTACGAGGTAGAATTCTTGGTAAAACTACCCTTCCTACGATTAGTGAAGCTTTCTCAAAAGTACGTAGGGAAAAGAGTCGTCGACATGTCATGATTGGAATGAAGTCAGTGGATACAGTGGAAAGTTCAGCCCTGTCCGTAGATGCTACAGTGAACCAGGCTTCTTCACATAAGACTAGTAAACCTCGAGGTACATGTGACTACTATCATAGACCATATCATACTAGGGAAAATTGTTGGAAACTTCATGGGAAACCTGATAACTACAAAAACAGTAGACAGGGGGAGAAAAATAGTCGCCCTCCTACTGCTAGTGCAAATCATGCAGAATCGACCGTATTGAATAAGGAGCAAATTGATCAACTTTTGAAACTGCTAAAGGACACTTCAACTTCATCTGGTAATCGTAGTGTCTCGTTGGCACAAACAGGTAATTATCCTCGTACCTTTTCATGTTCTAGTTTAGCTCCACGGGTCAGATTCTGGAGCATCAGATCATATGACGAACTCGCCAGAACTGTTCCAAAACTATTCTCCTATATACTATGATAAAATCAGAATAGCTGATGGTAGTTATTCTCCTATCTATGGAAAAGGAGCCATCAATCTATCCTCAAAAATTTCTCTGCAAAATATTCTTCATGTCCCTAAATTGTCTTTCAATTTATTATCAGTTAGAAAACTCTCTAAGGATTCTAACTGTCGTGTTATCTTCTGTGATTCATTTTATTTTTTTCAGGAACAGGAGTCGGAGAAGATGATTGGACGTGCTAGATTGATCGACGGTCTTTACTATTTTGAGGAAGATTCTAAAAGTTATAGGGAAGTTCAGGGATATAGTAGTGTTAGCTCTAGTTCTGTTAGGGATACTTTAAAATTATGACATTATAGGTTAGGACATCCTAGTTTTTTTTTATTTAAAGCGGTTGTTTCCGAAATTGTTCGTAGGAATTGATTGCTCAAAAATGAAATATGAACATTGTTCCCTTGCAAAAACCCATTGTATTTCCTATTTGCCTCAAAACTACAAAGCATCTGCGCCTTTTTATTTAGTTCATAGTGATGTTTGGGGTCCTTCTAAAATAGTTACCCGGGGTGGGAAAAAATGGTTTGTTACCTTTATTGATGACCATACACGTATTACCTGGGTATATCTTCTTGCACACAAGTCTGATGTTAAAGAGGTCTTTATAAGATTTTATAACATGATTGAAAACCAGTTCAAAAGTAAGATGAGTATCCTTCGTTCTGATAATGGGACAGAATACTTTAATACTCACTTAAGTGAGTTCTTATTGTTAGAATAAATTATAGGATTATATTTAGGTTGTTAGGTTGGTTAAGATTGTATCTATAGGATTATATTTAGGTTGTTAGGTTGGTTAAAATTGTATCTAGATATTATTATATTTAGGTTGGTTAAGATTGTATTTATATATTATAGTTAGATATTATAGGATTATATTGAGGTTAGTTAAGATTGTAATTGTGTATAAATACACCCTAGCTCAATGAGAAAAA